>JAQFZA010000079.1:0-72979 GCA_034695115.1 Desoria olivacea | reverse complement strand
CGTTTTTAAATGCATAGACTTTGAAAATTTTGTCTACAAACAAACTTTGTTCACAAGCCGATTATGTATATGGATATTCAGGAAATATAAAAATATTCAGGAAAACAAATCAACAAACCATAAACTATTTTCACTGTCCAAAGTCCATTGCAGAAGCTGGGTTTATAATCTAGTTTTTTTTACACGCAACATATTCTGTGCTATTAGTTTTAATAGGCTCAAGAACACGAAGGAAATCAAAAGGATTTCTAAAACTTCAGATTTCAGTTCAGCATAGTTATCTCATGTTAGACATTTCGTTACATAATGCATGAAATACAAAAAAATATCTGTATTAATGGGGCGTAAGCTGTGCTACTTTAAGGCACATTTCAGATTCTTTAAAACTCTCAAGAAATCAAGACGTAGACTGACACCAGTGGAAGCTTGCTACATAAGCTGCCACTCCAGTTGTCAGAATCTAAACTTGTAGGGCTTGTACTCATCCTAAGAACTTATTATCCACCCCTGCCAATTTCAATATATGTAAGAAAGGATGGAAATATTTCAACGTTCAAAAATTCCAGCCGCCACGCGTTATAGAAGATCAATGTATTTTTATCTGCTGACATAATCAATAGAGAAGAACCGCACTCATTAGAATCGAACTAATTAGTTAGGTAACATGATCATTTATATTAAAGCTATTATCAATGCATTCTTCTTGTTAGAACAATCCTTACCCACATAACTCCAGGCCAATAGAACATAGTTCAACAGATTCCGGTTCCTGTTTTACAGACCCATCGTAGAATCATGAAACTTGATCCTTTTTTTAATGAAAAGAAAAGTCTGGAGACCATTGTCTTTCCACGCTCATTAGTAAATCAAAATATACGTAAAACGATTATGCAACATTATCATGATATAATGCAAGCGAATTTTTTCACCCACAATGAATGTTTTTCAATCTAAATGAAATAAATATTTTCAAATAGGAAAATAACTTCTATTATGTAGTTCCATCACGATATTTCATGAAATCCATTTCCTAGAATAAAATTAGTCTGCGTCTTTTTCCGAATAAATAGGATATGAACGTATTATGCCCGATACAACAGTTACGTTACGTCACGTTATTCTCGGAAGAGGTATATGAACTTTCAAAGTTGTCATTTTCCTAATCAGCCTGTTGGGCAGATGAAGGTCTTGTATAAACCAAAGGATACACAGAGATTACATACAAATTTAGATAAAAATACACACAATCCTATCGAGCACGCTGTATTTCTTTTTGCCTAAGTAGCATAAAGTCCCGAGTTCTAAACTGGATTTTGTAAGTAGCACTTATGCTACCCTTGCATAAACTATTGAATTCTTAAACTATTGTATAGCGTTTCCTATCATTGTAAAAAATATTTTCAATAGATGCTTACTTTCGTGTTTGTCCATTTTCGAAAATATCATGCACCCTGAATTTGAATAAATTCTTCCGTACAACGTATAAATTAGACAGAAAATTATCTAAGATGCCGGAGTGCCAACTTCACTCTGCATCTGAAACTGTATAGTCAGCATTTGCTTAGCAGACACTGAGTTATTAAAACTATGTCAACGCATCCTGCAAAAGAAATAGGTGCAGGAATATTTTAATAAACTTTAAAAAAAAATTAAATCAAAGGTGCTTTAAACTTTAGCTAAACCAAAGTTTAGAACACCTCGATTAAATTATCTCTTTGCTGTTGTTCTGATTCAAAACTCTAGGTCTTGAGTGTAATGCGATATGACCTACATATAATCCGGCAAAGGTTTCAAATTTAGAATGCTCATATTTTGCTTATACCTTGGAATTCGGAAACAACGAAATTAAAATCTTGTTTTTGCTACAAGATTCATTTGTTTATCTGTGTACAGCTCTTTCAAAATTTAAAAGAAGGAAATCCTTACTACCTACTGCAAAAATGCATTTGTTGACTATACGGATTCTTCGAATACTACGACGAACCTACAGTCTTGCTTTGTACTATATACGAAGCTGATTTTGGCTTTAAGCATATGTTAACAAGTAGTTCTTAATAGACCTTTCAGTAGCTCAGTTTTCATTTTCATGTCTATATGGGCTTCCTGCGACCTAGATTTTGAGTGTATTTGGTCAGGATCAACATTCAAAATGCCAAGTTCAGAGCTCTTCAGAGACAGCTTTATTATGCCTTTCATCTTGTATTTATCGTCATACCTCGTTCAAGGTACACTATAGACTATCCAATAAGTACTGCGTCTTTAAACACACTTCAGCAACTCTTACTTAAAGAAAAAACACGGGACGTATCCACCGATAAATTGACCCTTGACATATTATACTCTATATTCCTCAAGGTTTACAAGAAGGGATCGAATTTAAGAAACCATAGAACCATGTACGCTATGCAATGATAATCATATTATGGATATGGGTATTAAACCGTCTGTACATGTCGTTTTTTGCATGAGATCTGGTTTAGGAATTCAGAACAAAGATTTTCCACATATTATCTCGGTTTCGGTATTTACGAGTAGGTATAATACGAGTCTTATCGGTATACATTACGATCCAATACAGGATAATACTTTCCTTGTACAAATTTGGTCAACCATGCACCTTACAATAAATTTAAGTTGTTCTTAGCTAGAAATGAGCTGCAAAATTAATAAGATTGGCTGCACTACCAAAGGTCATTCTCACAGTGGAAGCTTAAAGTTAATCCAAGTCCAACCGACTGTAATACCTCTCCGGAGGTTTAATTACTCAAACACAAAGTATACCATAATCCCGGTTTTCAATTAGGTACCTGACGTGCCCAGTGTCTAAACGTTAACACCAGAAAATTGCTTGATAAATTTATTTATTTAATAGGCACACGTGTGCACTGCTAGAAGATGTACATGAACTTGGTAGCATGCACAAATACTATCAACATACACGAAGGTAGAAGGTCAATCTACCATATTTTTTTCCCTTGCAGCAAGGCTATAAATGGAAGCAGATAGAGAGATTGACCGTCAGCGTCCTTTAGTCCTGTCAATTCTAAATTTTCCAATAAAATCGACAAGGTTATCGCATTAGCTGAACAAGTCCTTGAGTCCTTGAAATCCCGTTCTATTCCACGGAGCTTAACTGACACTTGTACATTGTCCCATTTTTGTAAGTACATACTTAATAGTACCTAGTATCTCTGGTCCGGTGGGATCCGGTATAGTGAATATAGATAACAGTTTTCGATACTTTTTTATCGATCCTTTCATTTGCTAGGCAAAATGCTTGGCATACAAAATTTACGTTTTATGTTCGACAGTAAATACAGTTGAGAGCAAGGACCATTAAAATGTTGACCTTCCTTCAAGCCTTCCTGTGGGTGTCACCATCACCAGTCATTGGACAGTAAAGGCAGGCTTTTATAGATTGACTGCGAACTCGAACATTTGGAAATCGAAATTTCCTAGGCTTTTTTGACCATCAGTACTGATACTACCTATTGATTGGGCATTTTTTGATGAGGATGAACGTCGTCTCAGCACCGACTATTTACTGCATATGTATTTTGTTGTGGGATGGGATATTGAAGATTGCCCTTTACAACAGTACCAGAGAAAAGCTTCCAATTTAACTCAATCAACATCACTTTCACTGGCAAAATACATAAGTCCATACTCTCTCCATAGCTTGATAAACAATACAAGTCCATTGACATTTCAAATCCTTCCTTAAGAGAAGATGAAGAACGTGTAATTAAGCGTAGAGCAGAGGATTATGGTTACATTTCCACCCACAGATCAAACTCAATGAGTTTAATAACTAGCTCCATCCCCGACGTCTTTCACTGCGGCATTCCCAATACGAAGTGTAATGAAGGAGGTTGTTTTGTAATTGAGGACGGAAGTTGATGGCTTTGAACTGTTCAAGACATCTCTATTTACTTTATTTACTAGAATTTAATGTTTTGAGTTGACATTTGGGATCTTGAAGGGTATGAAATATGAAGTCCAAGCTAATCTAATCTAAATCGGAACAATTAGTGTGAGAGGACCTATATATATATACAGGGTGTCCAAGGTACGACTAGGTTAGCTTGGTCCCATGTAACTTCAAAAGTTCTTATCTAATTTTATTTAAATATCTACAATGTAAACAAATTAAACATTTCATTTGCCAATTATGGTAGGTTTTTAAGAAAGGCTTACATTGTAGCCGTTCGATTAAAAAACATCTTTTAAGAACCTTTGAAGATAAACGCGCTCAAAATTGTCCTAGTCGTGTCTGGAACACCCTGTAGTAATTATTAATCTACTGTATAAACTTATACTTACGAAAAGCTCCTTGGTTAATGACGTTGTGTCTTTTGTGTTTTGGCATCCGCGGTTGATCTGTTCAGTAATTTTGTTGATGATCTATCTATCATTCTTTGTTTTTAAGAATCCTGACACAATTTCATGAACCATTCATAGATTGACACCTGACGGTCTTTTAAAAACGTTTGAAATCTGTCTCAGTTCCCAGTTCTCAGTATTTTAGATTTCTTAGATTAATCCGGATTTCATTTAAAACAAAAAATGGTGTCACTCTCCAAAAACATGTAATAATCTATTGATGTAAAGTAATTGACTACTCGTGTATGCATACCTAAAGTATGTGTAGTCTGAAGAAAGCACGGACTAGTTTCACGGTTCACCTACTGGTTACATATGTTTTTCCAGATTTTAAAATATTTATGAGTATGAAAAAATAAGAATCCTATAGCAAAAGTGGGAGGCAAATGTTTTGCATAATTTATAGACAACATCATGGTAGTTAATTCAATTTCAATGTTGTGTAATACATATTTTACAGGTACACTTTGTATTTTCTCTACGTTTAGAGACGTAAGACGGTGGGGATGGAATGAGTTGCAAGTAGCACAGGTATCGATACATAGTTGATAGTGGAATAAGCAAACATGTCAACCTGCTAGGTTTCCCATGTAACTTTAGAAATTGAATATAAATCAAATAATGTCTCGCCAAACTAAAAAAGGAAAGAAAGTGAACATGTTCTGACATATTTGCCTTTAACAATGTTATTATAGAACAAAAGCGGAGTTTACGTAGCAGTCTGATGAGCATTTTACATGACCTTATTGAAAAAACATAGTTTATACTTAAGACTTCCTACCAGTGTTTTTTAGTTATAGGGTTTTGGTTACTTAAACTAAATCAATTTTGAGAAAGCTAAAGAAAACTAAAACCCAAACTCAGCAACTAAAATACACTCTTTCCTTCCCGATTTGATGGAAACTAATTAATTATGCTTATTCCAAATACAGCTGGCTCGTAATGATTCAGCCTAAAAACCTAATTGAGAAAACTTCTGGGCTTACAATAGCATGTGTTTCAATTTTAATATCGTAAGGTACGCAGAAAGTTTATAGTTCACATCTCTATAAAACCATCCACAATCAAATGTTCGCTTATTTGTTGGGGTAAACGAATGTCCTTATTCGAAGTCTCAAAAGTCCCAGAACTGAGACGACTAATTTGACCAGAAACTTTCCGACCTTTAAAGTTTTACATTGGTTCATGTCAAATCATATCTGGAAGTTCATGCATTTATAAGGAAAAAAATATGTAAGTAACATAAAGTTCTGGACTGAATATTCTAAAACCATAAAAACATGTCCCTTTGTGACCAAAAGTTTGTTGAAAAAAGTACAAAAGCTGCTAGCGACCAACGACCCGTCATTCCAACTTTCTTGTCTCTCCCGTAGCTTGTGCCAGGTTTTTGAATCCAGCTTTGTTGGCTTCAACCAAAAATGGCAGAAACAAAGTTCAAAGCAGAATACTGTAGAAAACCGTACCCGAGATATGAGGTGAAAGAAATTATAATACTGTAGCAGTGACCGATTAGCAGGATCCGCTTAAAATAAAAATCCGGTTAAGAGGAACTCATTTTTGATTACACTTCCAAATTGATGCCATTATAAAATTACTGTTTAAGCGGGATATAAATGTCCTGTCCCGAGCTGTGTTGCTTCGGTGATCTGTCTTGTTTTGTTATGCGACAAGTCCAAAAAAAACTCAAATGCATTGCAATAAAAGTTTTGATGCTTTTCAACATCTTCAATACAGGCTTACACGGTTACTTACCCGTTGATAGGATTCCCAGTTGGTATACAAAGAAAATACAATTTGGAAAGTGTTCAAACTCCAAGTTTCACATTTCAAGTTGTAAGAACTTGAGAAGTAGGGATGCATTTATACTCAAGAGATTCTTCATACGAATTCTAAAGAACATGGAAATGAATCCCCCTTTACTGGCATACCTTGGTGATGTGATGAGCATGATAGGGTTACATAACATGGGTTCCGTCTTGCAAAGTTAAATGCTTTCAGGGCTTAAAATATAAGATAACATCTCTGAGCAAGGAATATTTCAATTTATGTTTCACAACAAAAATACCAGCCAGCTTCTTTTTGACGTTGTTTGCTAGGCCCATTATCTACCGAAGTCTTTGCATTGAATTTTGAGTCTTCAGGCATAAAGCGTGAGTTCTTCAAGACTTTACGTCTCAACCCGTATTATCATCATTGTCCTTATCCTATTTTACATAATCATTCTTTCTCAGAGCCATAACTCCGGTTTTGATTTCAGGCTGAGGTTATTTTGCAATTTCCAATCTATTCAGTTATGGTACCAATCCACATTGCAAAACCAAAAGTAAAGGCCAACTACACAGATAGTAACTCAGTTCTATGTAGTCAATTATCATTTCTTTTCCGTTTGGTGGCATTGGAATAACATTTCCTAACTATTCTGCATTGGCTTCTATTATTCTGGTAGTCGACTGATACGGATTTACATATACATTGTGTACAGCATTATCCCTGATGCTAGTCCGTGTCCTTGATAATTTTAGCAAAAGTTAAATAAAAAATCCAATGTCATTTTTCTTATTCTTGTTTCCTTCCAACATGTTTCAACAGATTCAACGAAAATGGTCATGATAGTGGCACGTGGTACATAAAATAGAGAAAAAGATTTGGATACATGTAATTTGGTATAATATGTGCAACATATGTAATTTACTGTAACCAAGAAACGAACAACCCACAGAGGGGCGTCAAGGGTGAATTAAAGATGAAACTGGTGAAAGACAGTGAAAGGCAATCTAATCCCAGTTCAATTCCGTTCTGTTTGTGGGAAAGTGCTTTAGGTACAGGTACTAACTCAATCCATTTATCCTCAGCTCTTCGTGTCCACTAGCATCTACAATTTACTATCAACCTCGGCTATACCGTTTCACAATCACATTTAAAGGTTAAGTGCAATAATACAGTCAGCAGTGTCGACTTGGTCAGTTAACTATCTCGACTATACATATAATCCAGAAGTGCAGCCTCCCTCAGTCAATTGCATTATTGGGGTATACTTCCAATCAAGCCAGCCTTCCATCAGGATTGGAAAAAAACTCCTCTTGAATCTTTGCATCCTTGTAGAGAAAGTCTTTTTAGAATTGTAACTTTGGAAGCTCTGACTTTGTGTAGGGTGGGTCGCATAATCTCACGATTTGCTTTTAGCATCTGTCGTAATGTCGTTTTTAAAAACAGTGGAATAATCAGTGAAGCGGATGTACTGGCAGTTACTAAGAAGATTTAAATGTATTCTTGATTTTAAAAATTAAATTGATATACATATTTAAATTTCGTTTAAAAACAGCAGAGCATTAAATTCAGCAAAGGTCTTTTAATTTCTGATCCAAGCCTTAGTGTCTAACTTAAATGTGCAGGCATCAATCCGTCGAGAAAATGTTTTTTGCTGGAAGCGATTATGATACATAACCTGGATATTTAAAAATTGAAAAGCAATTAGATAAATGTAAGCACAAACAATATTTACCCAGTATTGTATATCATAGTAGCTTAAACTGGCCTTGAACTGTTATCACATTATACACTAATCTCATGAGATTAAGGTTAGGTCAGGAACTGAAAAGGTTACGGTACACAGGCAGAGGAAGAAATGTACAATTCATGGAGCGAGGTATGGAAAATATGGAAATGGATATGTTGGCGGACGTCTAAGATAACATAGTTCCTAGGACGAATGTAAATCAATTTCTTAAACCCCTTAAAATAAAACATTCTTTTCGTTCGTTAAAAGTTACACTACATTGAATTAATCTTTTATCAAGTCTGCATCAAACTGAGGTTTATAACTCTTTGTTTCAGACTTTTTTTGAAACGTACAACCGTCCGTCAATATATTCACAAACTAAGCTAACTATGAACTTGGATTTAAGGATGAGCCTAGGGTTGTCACTGCCAGAGAAATATGTTCATCCAATCCCCTACCATGTATAATATTTACCTGTTGACTTCCGCCTCACTTTCACCGTAGAAGATAAGTTGAGCTTTTGCTTCAAAGCTGAGAGAGATGACAGCTTACTGGAGATAAACTTGTATTGTAAACTATGGTTACGATACATGAGACTTACAAGGACATCCGCTATAAATATCTTGCTGGTCTGAATATGTGAATCTTCATCGTCGTCATTGTGACGTCTGATTGACGTGTACCACTCAGGTGCGTATACGTTACAGTCATGGTCTAAAACTTAACTACCGCCATAGCATAGGGTAGTCAGGATCTTTTCCGAAACTTCTTATCATTAGGACGTAGTCCAAGGATCAATTTTTTTTTCTTTTATAGATTCACTTTCAGTTATAATGATAATTAGAGCGCAAATCCATGTAGTATTGCATTTCCTGTGATAACTTTAAGTGACATGACATTGCATGTCTTCCCAACTCAGCCAGCCTGTCGTTATCGATTACTTCCGTCTTATTGAAGATAATATCAAGCTATCAACTATATTGATGATGGTACAATTACTTTCAACCACGTATTCTCAGGTTATAGGACGGTTCACCTGTATTTCATATAGTTAAGAACTGCGCATAACCTCATTGTACCTTGTACTTTGTATAAAACTTTACTACCTAACTCACTCTTCCTTATTCCTCTTGACAAATTAATGGATAGAGTTAGGAAAATGAGAAAGATAAAGGCACGGAGTAGAAATTCTTGTGGGGAAACGATGTCAAAACTACCAAACCATAAACATTTAATATTATGATTGGACGACTACTTCAGTACTTCCCGGACAGTGATATGTAATACACAGCACATTTCCATGTACACTTGAACAATAGATTTAAAATTTAAAATATAATACAAATAAATGTACCATTTTTAACGACAGTAGAATGGCTCAGCTGACATTTAGTTAGGCTAACTAGTACAAACTGACATAATGTTTAAGCTCATTTTAGGGCAATCTAAACTTTAATTCATTAACATCGACCACATAAAACATAGGCCTGCTTACTACATTTCATTTCGTCCATAAAATACATACAAGCTTGTACAGAAGTTATGTCCAACCCTTAACTGTTAATCTTTTAGAAAAGCAAGGAAATATCAGTCGGTCCTGACAAATACATTCTTGAACCAAGGAGTTGAAAAACCATGAAGAAACTGGCCGGTTGTCACCAAGGTACAATTTATCAATATTTGGCCCACATTATTTTTTTAAGATGTTCATATGTAGCAGAAAAAAGGAGAGAACAGAGTTGAACAGACGCCATTCCCTCAGGCGTCCAAAACTGTCCAATAAAACCACAAGATTTCACGTTTTGTCCTCGTGAAGAAACTAAATACTACTTTCTCCCTGTCCACTCGTATCTCTCACTTAACTTTGTGCAACTAAATGTAACCACATTACACGGTGCTGTGGAACTACATATTGCATGGCAGCCTCACTTACCGAGTTTGCCCGGTGTCATTCCACGAATTCCACCCTATCTCATAAATAAATCCGAGCCCTTTAAGCACTTTCACTCAAATTAAACCTTTCCCCAAAACTAAACCATAACAAAGAAGAGTATACTACTATATACCATATCGTTGGTTTAAATTCTTTAAATGAGAATTATTTTAGCCGAAGGTCTTAGTCATGAAAAGCGTAACCTTCACTCACATTTTACAATCACGGGTTACTACAGGAATAACTTTTTGAAGTTGTTAACCTTCTTGCTATTCGTAACTGAATGGACTGTCGACCTTGGAAGTTATTTAACAATTCCGTCCTGCAGCTCACTTCAAGGCTCCTTTTTCGAGCTTTGTAGTTTTCTGTTACACAACAGGGTAAGAAGGACAAACGGTTTTTCAATTTTATTGTACCGAGATAAATTAGAGAGTTGGAGACAATGGAAGACAATGCGTAGGAATTTCATTGGATTGCAAATTGTAAAGCAATTCACCTTTACCTTCATTACAAATACTACATGTAGTTTACTTGTGGGGTAGAGCGTTTTAATTTTATTTAGTTGACTTCTGTATCCAAGAGATTTAATGAACCAACTAGGTACTTTAAACTACAATCTGGTGCCACAATCCGGCTCAATGTGAATGGTTTATATGAAAATAAATCGAGATTAAATCTGAATGAAATAGACGAGACTATAAACGAGTCCATGAAATTGCTTAAATGCTATAAAATGTCCATAACGTTGCCAACCTGAGCAATCAATCCAATAAAGTAAATCCTTTTTCCAGTAATCCAATTCTTTTCCAAGAATCTTACTGCCACTACCACAACAACCAATCTCTATGAATTTGTACCACTGGTGTATTTTATATATCCAGCCGATGCCTCGTTTTCTTTTATTCTACAGATTCCAGTCCATCCAGAAATTAAATTTTGTTAGCCGGATGTGGGGTGGGGCGTTATGGGATAATAAAAATCAATTTGGTAGACATTTTAGTCTTCGCTTCATCAACATTTCTTCCTTTGAGACTTTAAGGTAAACTTGTGCATAACGAAGTCGATACATGCTTTCTCCTACCCTACTGAATCCACAGTTTTGAGCTTGGGAATTTTGTAAACGGTACATTGTCTCACATTATAGCATGCCTTATGCATGGTATATCTACCATTATCTAAGATCCTACACGACTTCCAGTCACGAGATAAGTATAGCTAAGACGGTCTGGAGGTTTGTAGAATAGGTTACTAGGATAGGTAGCATTCTATCTGCTTAACTGATGAAACTATTGACTGTGCAGCTGTTATTGCAGTAAGAATTTAAGCTTATAGCTGATGACTGCCTAAGCTTCCCTTAATTGCTGGGAACAAGAAATGTAGCTATATATTATTTCGGGTTAACTCCCACAAATGCACAGTAGGTATACTGCATACAAACATATACAATTAGATAACTACCTTTTCCCTAAATATCAATATCCATAAGACATCCGAAAAACACCTGCAGTCCTTCACCATCTTTAAGAAGTTGCTACGGAGGTTCCAAAGAGGCTTACCCTTTCAGACAAGACCCCAATTTTGTCTAGATCTATTTACTTCTGTCCTTCTTCATCGACTTTTAGTCAACTGTCCTCACTTACTGTTTCAGTTACGTCCCACCTTCAATTTTCGACACGGTGTTTTGTATTTGCATCCCGTGCAGTGCCTCTCAATTCTTTGAAACTAAGTAGGCATTTGTAAGCATGAATAACTTTAGCACCGGAAGTGCAAGCTAATAGGGGAAATCTAAAGTCGCCTTTAGTGACATAGGAGAAAGTCAGCATTACACAAAAGTGTAAACCCCGAAGTCCGGTTACTAGCAGGTGCTCGGAGCTCCAGCTCCAACTTCGTTTGAATTAATATATGTCCACTCTATTTCTCACCATGTAAGAAAGAATGACATTTAAAGAAAACTTCAAAGACAAGAGTCAATTCGAGCCTCCAAACTGCAATACCACAGAATCTCTGAGCGTCTGGGCGTTTTATTCAATCAGTTCATTCCAGTCTAGTAAAGTGGGAATACCTAATATATCTATAGGAACATGATTTCTTAGAAAACTGTTCTCCCCGGTGTGGAAATAAATATTTAACAAGCACCTACCTACTCAACCTGACCAGTACCAACTTGTGAGCTTCTCAATACAACCTTTGTAGGTATTAAGCCTCTAGGACCTCGACGAGGCCTTGATCCGTCTTGGATACTTTTACCTTTTTGTTTTGGCTGTAGTTGACAAGTAAGTTGATCAAATTAGTTACCGGGATCCCTTTTGAGTTGCATTCTAAGTATAGAGCCTATAATTAGAGTACTCTAAGGAATTTTCTGGACAGGTAATGCCGTACAAAAGAGAATACCTGTAATATATTATTCCCTGTTCCATTTCCGAATTAAGTTTTCTTCTCGGATAATTGCTCTGAACCTTTAAGTCTATATACAGAGCTGTCAAACTCCTTCCAGTTTTTTCAGATAACTCGATTTCCCTCTTATCTATTAGTAGCAACCCATTTAAGACTTAGAGCATGGGATCCAATAGCAAAAATACCAGGACGGACCCACATAATAGATACCAGCGTTACTCGTATGACGCAAAAGGCGAGAGAGCTGGCGATACCAAGAAGCCAAGATGTGGATTTTGAGTTTGTTGAGCCCTCAAGGAATTCCTGTAATCTCAAATCCTGGACGGGATGTTGTGGGAGTGGCTGTCCTGGAATGCTTTGCCTTGTTTCGTCCCCAATGTATAAAAAACTCATTAAATTGTGTATTGTACTGGAATAACGGATGGCTGGGCATATTGACAATTTATGAATGTGTAGACTGTACGTCTTCACTATTCTTGGGATTTCGTTTCAATCCACCACAGCCAAACTCTAAACGGTTGGTGACCTATACTGGATTTTGACGTTCATAATCTGACAGCTTATTAACTGCTTATTTTATTAATTCCTTGTGGTCGTATGTTTCCAACCTAATAGTCCCTTAATGCATACATGGATGATATCTGATCTTTCATAGTGTTGGTATGTACTAGGAAATATATTCGCACGAAAAAAATGGAATACCACGTACCAAAAAACCACAACATGATTCATCTGTGCTGAAAGATTGTTTCGAGAAATACGATGCTTCGGTCATAAATTCTATTAATCTGGATAGCTGAAATCGCATGTATGCTTTAATTTAACAAATAAACGGAGAGTGGAAGAGGTCATTGTAGAAATTAGAAATTAAAAACAAGATGAAATAATTCCTGCAAATATAACCGGATAACTTTCCGGATATGTTGATTTATTTATTTAAAAACGTACTACGATACCTTTTCCATTAATTTACAATTCTGATCATTAGAAGTTTGTCAATAATTGAATTTGGAAGTGAGCGGAGGAAGACAGGATGGATAACTTCTGAGAAACACGTCAACGTAATTTTAGTTTGGGCGTGAAATATCCCAAGAATTAAACAAGATCAAAGAATCAAAATGTACACCTACACACATGTGCTTTGACAGATGTTCTAATCAATCATCAACTCGCATCCAATGACCAATTAGCTCAAATTGCAAAATTACTGTGTAGGTAACTCATGTTTCAGGAGTCTGCTTACTTATATGTACCAAATATATTAAATTAGGTTGCCTAGTACAACTAGACGATTATGCTTAATGTTGGCAAGCTGTTTCAAAGCAGGTAGAACATTTCAACTTTCTACTGGAAACCTAATCCTCTCTTCAATGTAGATAATTCAAAAATCTTGATCAGGTACATAAATATTTGGAGTGGAAACAGTCTCATGGAAATATACGACATTTGATCTTTGTTGTGAATTTGACCAGAATACGTTTTGAAACAGGACTGGATAGGCAGATCGAAACATACATACCTAGGTACATTGGAATTGGATTTGATGACTAATGATTTCCGAAAGTTGTTATTTCGTATAAAAAACATATAATGTCAAGTCCGAAGTAAACAAGTAATTGGACTTCAGATATATATGGGACGAAGTCAATAAGGAAACTGATGCCTTTTTACGACTTGGAATGAGATCGATGTTTATGTCGTCTAAAGATGGAAGGTAGTTACAACATACTGTCAACAGAATTGCTGGGGAAGAAAGTCCCTGATGATATTCCGTAAAACAACATATCTACATAGTCATATTTATAAGGATTATGGGAACCTTTCACAGGAATATAGTCAACATTTACAACCTTAGTCAGGAACATTTCATCGTGTGTTTGACAAGCCAATACCAAAATAGTATTTAACTAAAAAGTAAAAATAGAATTAACTACGAATGAACCGGAGAGAATGAATACAAATCAAAGGGATCTCATTATTTATTTGTAAAATTCCCATCCGGCATTGTCAACAGTCTGTCATCGATAAGACAACTATGTATGCCCAAATTTAAGTCCTATGCTCAATACGTGGGTGGGTGGTCTCATTTCGTGACCTTCTTTTTATCCAGACTGAGAATTCTCTAACAATCTGAAGGAATAAATTTATAGAAATAGATTAATGCTTCGTCTTCAATTTCTCCGTTTTATTACAAGTACCTACTTACAATTAGTTCCCAAGCAAGTTTGACTGTTTTATATGTATATGATCATGCTGTAAAAAGGTTCTAGAATTTTTGATGGACAAATGATCGTATTATGCCTCCATATTACAATAGACAGGATGCCTTGAGCACTTGATCAGTCAGCTACGAAGGCCATAATATTTGACCTGTGTATCGGGCCTGGTTTTTAAGAATGAGATGGTCGTATTCGATTGGACAAAGCGATCTTTATTCGAATAGAATATTGCCCTGGGTTATACAAGTCGTCTGGAATAAAATTCAGAATGCTCGAATCTGGGCTCGTCAATCCTCCACATTCCACATACCGGGATAATAAGGTCGGTTTATGAGAATACGAGAACTTTTTTTATGCAGAAACCCCTGAATGTTTATATAAGATGCTGACTGTGAGTAATGAAACAGTGCATATGAGAAGTTTTAGGCTTAGAATTTTCAAATGAAAAACTTTTTTTCACAGTAAAAATCTGACGAAGTTGTTAACGGCTGGTCCAGACTCTCCATCAAAAATCTTGGACAAAATTTAGTTGGATTAGCGGATTAAGGAAAGTTCGCAAGGTTTTGGGCGCCTGTCTACCCTTTCTCACCCAACCTCTATAGCTTTATTGAATGCTTGGAATAAAGAAAAAAAAGTCCGTTCGGTTTTATCTGACACTGCCCTTGAACCTGCCATATCCAGGATTTCAGTTGTAGAACCGGTGGCTATTCAATAGATACAGATCCGTTTTATTGTAGTTTGGAAGTCAATATTGCTTCCGAATGTGACACCAACAGGAACTCATCTTTTATACATTTGTAGTCCAACCTAAGGGTAACACTGACCTTTTCCCAGCTATCGTCAATACAAACCCAATAATCTGGAAATGAGTGGTTGCACGTCGAAAGCCACTTGTCAAAGACGTGACAAACTCAGGAGACAACTGCACAAGATGTTTGACGATAGGCCCCCGGCTGTTTGTGTCAACAATTTCGTTGCTGTTTACTGACCTTAAAGTTGTCATTTGATTGATTTGTATCCACCTCACTTGGTAAATTACATCAGAAATCATCCCTAGGGCTCCTAGTCCATGTTCTAAACTCAGCAGACGTTGAAAAGATAGAGAGCTAAGAGCTAGTACAGTAGACTCAACACTGATGAGTGAAAGTGTTACCTAAAGGCTTTTCGTGTCTGACTTAAAGTATTTGTAAAAAAGACTCTTAGTAATGTCAGTATACGTGTCGCATGAAAATCTCATCGTCCGTCCAAATTCATTTCAATTTCGTTCATATTGTCCATTGGCCCATACTCACAACCTGAAAGTCTGACTTCGTAGCATATAGCATTTAATTTCAAAGGTCATTGTCAAGTACAAGATGAGTTTCGGTGACTAAAATATGGCTCCAGGCTTCTGTCTATATACTCGTCTGAAATTGTAAACCTTCTGCACGACCTAAACTGTAAATAAGATACGACGTGATTTGAAGAGTAATTTTGTAGAGCAGGACTAGTTCGCTTAACGTAGGTATTTGAAACAGTTGAGACAATTTTTAATCATTTAGACATTCAACATCATACGATCTCAATTTTATCTTCGTTTGCTTGTTATCCTTTATTTCTCAGAATGAGGCATAGCCTATTCAATACATAGATTTCTGGTCTCCCATAGGCAGCATGTGGGTACTATTCAATAAGTGTCCGAGGATTCTCGAGCTTTAATTCAACATTCTGAGAACATTCTGAGAACATTCTGAGACGTTCGTGATAAACTCGTTGTATGAATTATCTAAGTTGTGGACAGCGACTGATTGGACGGAGTACTCGTATTAATAGAAGCTTACAAGCCCGGATTACTCTCAAGATTCCCAAACCAAAGGCAGAAGGACAGTTATTGTCATTGGATGTAATTAAACCCAGAGGATTATTAGGTTGAATTGAATTCTAATGAACTGAATCTGGCTTTCACAACATCACAACCTCAAATAATTCGTTATTGCGTATTCCCATCTGCCTTCAAAGCCTACCAACCAACCTTTGTTTACCGTATTAACGACCCCAATGGAATCTGCACATTTATTGTCTTTTCTCCCATTTCCTGATCCTAAGAATTCCAATTACCTCTGTGAAACTAGGACCATCCGGCTTTAGTCAGATGAGTCCAAAATTCCATCCATTCAATATACAGACAATGCCTTCACGAATCTAACAAAGCTCACATACTGACATGCATAGAAACACGTAATACACAAAGTATGTAGTCGTTTATAATATATATGATATTAAACTACCTTCATACACAGTACATCATACATATAGACTGGGTTGAAGAGGCTCAATAAGTTTCCATTTCTCGACATCAAGAGAAAATGGTAGAACGGAATATTAAAACAATATTTACCCTTGAGAATACACGGGGGTACAATCATGTAATAAAAACGCGATGTAATTGGGACAACCTGGATAGGTTGGATATTCCCTTGATTAAAGTGCCCTAGATTTATTGACCCTGAATCGGTTGAATGGAACTACAAGCCACCTTGCCTAACCAACAATATTTCTCCACAACTCATTTATCATTTATTTATATTGATGATCTTGAATAACCAATACTCTTCACTTGTATAACAAACTCTTCGAAAATAATTTAATCGATAAGAATCCATAATCCATACTCTACATTTCAATCCCAACCAATGCCACGAGTAGGTATTTCCATCTCAACTTTCCGACTTCAAAGCCATTCAACTTTACTCTTAAATAATACTGAGAAACCCGAAAGGTCGGTATGGAGCTGGAATATGCCGACCTTCATGAAAAATTCAAAATCTTCCAAACTCAGCCCAGGCTGTCGGGCTGTCGACGTGATAATTCACTTGAAGTGGAAAGTGTGGCTTGCTTGCTCTTGTATTTCTGCCTCAATTATATTTAATGTATCCGTAACAAACAGAATAAGCATTTATTAGCACATAATAGAATCAACCATGGAACGGTTGTTACCTTGAAACTTACCAACGATTTCCTTCCATAAACATACATACATACATACATACATACATATATACGAGTATGCGTAACAGTTCTTGAGCATTGAAAATGTATGTTTATAACATCCAGTGAAAGTTGATATGTCCAACACTATTCACTCCATTATATCTGCACATTTTCTTCAGACGGCAGAATGAATTGGCTAACAATGGTTCTATGTACATCTTTTCACTTTCTCACAAGTATATTATGTATTTGATAACATTTAGCTGAAATTCTGAATTGGTCAAAGGTATGTCGTAAAAGTGCATGAGAACATATAGAACCGGTCATAATGGTGCAATAATTGAGCCCAGGCATACGAAAAGACGGATATTCTTACTTCTTTAAGTCCGTAGTTGGATGTTAGATTGCTAAATTTCATGGAATAATTGAAATGTCTGAAAAAGCCAGAAATAAAAACTTTTTTTTTCTTCTAATAGATCATGACTGCATTATGTATTGACTGAATAATAAAGTGCAAACTCTCAAGTCTCTTTGTAAACATTTTCATTCGATCCTCCAGCCTCTTGAGACTGTTCAAACACACCCAGTTCTAATAATGCAACAAGGAGATAATGGATTTTATGTCTTGTTTAGTAAAAGAAATTCGGCCAGATTGACAAATGACTCTTGACAAATGGATGCATCATGCATCGCCGTCTCAGTTAATTTCATATATTGTTAGTCATAACGATAATATGCCTCAAGGAGTTCTGTACTTCTATTTTTATGAACAAAACTACCACTTGTACTCCCACTTTTAACTCTTACCACCCTAATGTAATGTGAATAATTAATTGCTTGATATATTAAGCAAACCTTTCTGGCTTAATTGGACACTTCAGGATCCCTCAAGGTTTCAGAAAATTAAATTATATGAATGTTGAATGTTGACTGCAAACATATGGGTTTAGGCTTTTTGGCCCTCTTAATATCTTGGATCTCCATAGGTGTAATTTCATTTAAAATGTAATGCAATCAACATTACTAGATTAAAAGTTAAAATTAGCCGTTGTAGATTTAAATTTAGCAAAAAGGACAATACCCAACCTAGGTTTCATTTTTCAAGGAAACATTTCAGCTCCGCTACCGAGAATTGAATACTAAATAGAAATTGTGGCTTAAATATTTAAACACTTCTTATTTCAAATTACGTACCTTCATGCTGTAGTTCTTTGAGTATTCATTTAATAATGGATTTAAAAGCCTACTTTTTGAGAATTTCAATACATTTAGATAATATGCATACAATTTCATAGCATAAAGGTCCCGTATACATGCAGCGTTACCTACTACAAGATAGCCCAATGTAAATCTTAATCTTCAAATTCTTGAAGCGAGGATCTTCTGAAATTAATCTTTGCAAATGAATTATTTGAATGCCATCTCGTCGTTAGTGTTGATCTTCTAAAGAATGTTCTCATATTTATTTGATCTGATCGATTGTTTACTGCAATCCTCCGGCTTATTTAATTAATTTAGAAATCTGGATAATTCAGCATTCCAAGACCAAGAGCTAGGAAATGGCAGAGAATGGGCTAGAATTAAGTTGGATTATTTATGTACTCCTTGAACTGAATTAGAACGGGATGATAAATCTGAAAAATTTATAATGTAATGCATAAACATTTAATTACCTTTGCTTGTCACTTAACAGTAGAATTAGCGATTTCCCTGAAGCCGACAAAAAAAAGTTTGTGTGATCTAATAATGCGGGAATAGATATTATGTACTCCGGAAATAAGATTTATTTATTACCCTGTAGGAATGTTGTGGCTACATTTCTAAACGGCATAAGATGTTTATGGTATTCCTTGTCCTTCACTGTCCAAATCCTGAGACAAAAACGCAGTTTCCCCTGAACCTTAATACGTATACACAATCAACTATCAAGGATGAGCAGCTTGTTTTCATTATACGCTGCAAAGTAAGCCGTAAATAAACAGCTCAGGAAAACAGAATCCTATGGCACTTTCTGCAGAAGCAAAAGTAAATTCAACGTACTGCTGTAATGAAATTATATGTGCGGTATTTTTCCAGAGAAATAATACAAATCCCAATTAATCCGTTTTCCTCTTTTATTCAATGTATTAAAATAAAGTTTTACAGAAAGATTATTTTTGTATGGAAGTATTTGCAAAGTTAAACGTCTTCGAATACTGCCGAATCCAAGTTTTCGGAAAACGGTAATTAAAATCTCATGCCGTCATTACAGGATACGTTCTGCCTTAGGTTGTCCATCCGTCCTTAACGTATGTACTCGTATCCTATGTGGCGGATTGAAAAGAAAAAGAACACTAAATCTTAAACCGGTAATCCCGACATACGGACATACCCCACTTCATTTGGCAAAGTTAAAATTAAAAATTAAAATGTTGCATACCTTGCCATAAGAGATAGCTGAATTGTAAGTCCCCTGTACGAAACCAAAAGGTCCATGTAGACCTTGCTGGAAAAGTCCTTGGGTTTCCAAGTATTTCAATCTACAAACTATATCAAGCAAAAGTTATGTTGTAATTTAGTGTTCCTTAAATGAGTACGCTACCTAAGGTGGTTTATATTTAATACGATTTTAAGGGCTATATCTAGAGCACGGACACAAGCAGGTTTCTATTTTAACTCTAATTGTAAGTATTTCTGTGTATTTCTGAGTATTTCATCTACTAGTCTATACTTGGGAGATCAATGGCGATATTTATCATCCAACCAGAGGTGGAAACTAAGGGATACGTTTTATTATAAATATGAAAGACAGCGCAGCAAAATATCCGGAAGGGCTTTTAAGAACAATTTAATGGAACAACAGGCAAGAGTGAACAGACAGGCTCACTAATTACTTTCGTTGTTCTTGCACAACTTTTTATATAAAAAGTTCCCTTGAATTAACTCCCAGCGAAGCAAAACAATCCAGGCTGAAAGTATAAATAAAAAAGTGATACGAAGGTACATAGTACCTACTATACCCGTCCTCCTGTTAAAGTTGAGTATAAACTGCAGACACACATGGATACTAGAGTTACTTCCGGTTTAATCAAAATGCGAAACTGAATCTCAGAGACAAGGCTGAAAAGCAGAACCCATGGAATATTTATCAAAAAAGACTGGTTTAGGTAATTTAAAAAACATTGTAGTTCGGTTGCATGGCCAGGCTGAGAAAGTCTCCAGCTTCCTTAAGACTCAAGGAAATGCCAATTTCAGTGTAATATAGCATAACAAATTATATGAAATATAGATAATGTGTACATGTTCAGGATATACAATCCGATTCCGGGTAGACAAGTTGTTTGGTCCACTGCTATCTTTGATCTCAGGAGTTAGAAGGATGACAGCCCTGGGATTTCCAAGGCTTTGAATCATTTTTTTGAAGCAGATCTCGTAGTTTCTTTAAGCCAAACCGATTAGGATTCTAGGACACTGACTTATTCTGCTGAAAAGCTACCCGGACATCTTTCAAGAACGGTGTAAATCAAAAAAGGAAAACAAGTCTGATGAGATTTTTCAAGCTTTGATTTTGTTTTCTTCGACACTGTATACAATTTCTGATGAATTTCGGGCTTGATTTTTGTCATAATATGCGTAGGATTGGTTACTTGGAGAAATGTTGTGAAATCCGCATCCTGAAAGTAATCATCGTTGAGCTGATTTCAGCTAAAGATAAGACTGATTTCAGCAACATCTGCTTTGTTCTCCTCATGTCCAATCTGAATGACAGTTTGTGGGTTAAATGACAAACTGTTTAGTTCTTGAACGGATTTCTGAATCCCTATTTCAAATTACAAGATTTATTTTGCAGTAATGTTGAAAATCGTGTCACTAGGTATTTGTAAGTTTTCGGAAACTAGGAAAACAAAAACATATGAGTTAGAGTATGAGTAGTTTAGAAAACTACAAGATGAGAAATAAAAATAGAAACTGTGAAGAAAGCTGTACGGCTTCCCTTTACATAACGGTACTTTGGAGTAATCCATGTGTCAACCTTTTAACCCTGTAATATATACTTTTATTTTTGTCAGATGTGCTTTGGTTGTACATACTGGTTTTGTCTGGTGATGCAGAATGAATGTTTGACAGAGTTCGAGACGTGCTTTAATGCACTTTTAGATTAAAGTTGTATGACAGTAGTATATAAAAGATGTTTCAAAACTTTCAATGATTTTTTCTTTACCCATTTCAGATTTGTGCTAAGCCTGGTGACAGCAAACCTCTTGATCTCAAGCATCATTGCCCCTCTGATGTTATTCGAAACGATTTTGAACCAATACCTTCTCCTGCCATGTACTTCGGAAGTCATCTCGACGATCTCAAGCTCCGTCATCTTTTCCGCCGTCTTCTCAACATTCCTAATAGCTACAGATCGATTCTACGCTGTGACAAGCCCTTTGCACTACTCCATGACGATTACACGAAGTCGTTCTCAAATTATGATTGTTTTCGCATGGATGTCAGGGATCTTCTTGGCTTTGCCCTACATCATTATCTGCACATTCGATCCGAACACGGAGCTGCATCAAAGCCTGCACGTACTGTTTATCATAGTCCAACTCGTTGTTGGGTATATCTTCCCATTTGTAGGGCTTTGTTGGTTGTACCTAAGGATGTACCATGCGGCTCATAGAAATAGTGAGAGGACTCGAAAACACAGCATTTCTGGAGAACTTCTAACTGTCATGGATGGATCAACAAGTATGATACCTCCACAAGGGATTGACTTCCTAACCCATTACATGAATCCATTTACAAAGGGTCCAATGGCAGGAAGTGTCCAAGGTATTGGCGGAGGAAGTAGTGGGGACAGTCGAAATGGAAGCTCTCAAAGTGGTGGAGGCGGTAGCTCAATAGGCCAGATTGTTCCGGCTGCCGTTAAAAAGCAAAGACGTCGAAGTTCCAATGGGAGTTCATCATCTCTCTTGTTTAGAGAAGAAGGTCGTGCCATCAAGACTGCATTCCTTGTGTTGGCGTCATTCCTTCTATGTTGGACACCTCACTTCGCATTCATGTTGATGAGCGAGATAGACATCGTACAGAGTCACCTGGGACACTTTGTGGTTCCAAAGCCCATTGTATCAACTGTGTCAATATTTCCTACCACTGCCACTTCCAGTTCAGCTACTACACCTAATCCTATCTATACCCATAGTCATCCACATCCGCCCCTTGGAGGGGACTGGATCCGATTCTTCGGAGTATTTGGAATCCTCCTATCGTGCCTCCTAAACCCCTTCATCTACGTGTTTCGCAATAAAATGGCTTGTAAAGAAGTTTCGAAGCTCTTGTGTCGATTCTTGAGGGAAAAGAAACGGAAAGCGAAACATGAGGCAATACTTCGAGACAGGCACCATCACCAGCTTCATCAGCAGCACCTTCATGATCAGATGGAGATTTCAAGAGCTGGTATGATAGGAGGTCATTCCGACGAAATCGCTGACGTTGATCCCGCTCTGACAGATTATCATCCACAATTTGTTCCCTGCATTGGAAAGAGTCCGAAACGGTCGTCTCTAAAATCTCTAACCCCCCAAAGTTCAATCAACTCCACAACCACCAGTAACAGTATTACTAATGTCAACTCTCCTATTAATGCCAACGGGACCGTCCCAGGGATTTTACATAATACTATTGTGAAACCTCCATTCATCCGATCAATGACCGTGCCCGAGCAGTCTCAACCGAGGGTCAAATTTCCACCAAATCTTATTCGCCAGAAGTCCTGCATCCACAGACCTGTATACGGAACGCCAACCGAGCTTACCCCAGCTCTAAGCAAAAGATCAAAATTTGTTAGACAAGATTCTGTTTGTTCCATCTTATCTAACGATTCTGTATTAATGATCTGCACTGAGGATGGCCTGTCAATCTCAGATATTGGATTACTCAATGGCAGCGGGGGTGGCCCTCTGGCTAATGGATTAACGGGTATCAGTACCTGTGGTAACAATACACAGGGAACTAATGGAAGTATTAATAGCGGAAGTGGCGGAGGTGGAAGTAGCAACCATAGCAGTGGGGGCAGTGGTACTCCGCTACCGAGAAATTACATCAGACAAGACTCCAATTTCTCTGACGCTTCCCACAAAACAAATGACAGTGGGATTGTTTTGTCAACGTGTCCTTCAAAACAATCGTCCACCACTGACTCTCCTTGTATACACCAACATTATCATCATCACCATTGCCAAAGCTCTCGTAATCCATCCCCTAGT
This sequence comes from Desoria olivacea, assembly GCA_034695115.1. Taxonomy (NCBI): domain Eukaryota; kingdom Metazoa; phylum Arthropoda; class Collembola; order Entomobryomorpha; family Isotomidae; genus Desoria; species Desoria olivacea. Next base: position 49,345 of record JAQFZA010000079.1, on the reverse strand, counting down.
CATCTTAGCAGCCAAAGTATAAATACTATAAATAATAAGCTCAGTCCCAAGCATCAGCACCTTTATACAGACGCTAATTATTGTCATCATCATGGTGCTTTACAAACGACGATCTAGATCTAAAAACTATTTGGCTGTGCTTAACTTTGAAGTATTTTCTTCCTTCAAATGACATTAAATTATTATAAATATTGTTTAAGATCTGACGCTGCTTCACAAACTGCCCTGATAAGTTATGTGTCTGAAACAGAACTACTGAACGTTTGATTTGTATTAAACACCGTGTAAATAATAAACTTTCTGAATCTCATTTAACATAATGTATTGTTTCTAAAAACTGTGAAATTAGTCAACAGAATCTACGCTACGTTGCAGTAAATTGAACTCCGATACTTAGATCGCCAACAATGTTCCCTTGAAAATCTTTCGAAGAAATGTAAATGTTAAATGTTGTAAATATAAATTAGGAATACACATTTAATTTTAAATTATAAGATATTGTCGCTATTTAGGACGATACCCTAACCTTAACTAAATCGTATTATAAATTAAGGAATTGCCAATCTTAAATTGTGTGATTAAGGAGAGCAGAGACCTGAATTAAGGGTATGTACATATTACATCCATATAATATTATTATATTATATGATACTATCAACTCCAAGATAATTCATGAATCGAGGCATGCAGTCTATTTTGTACACAAAAAAACAATCAAACAAGAATAACAAAGTAGAACCTTTCAAATGGACTTCTGATATCAAAGAAGAGTTTAGTGTCAGCCAACATTTTACGGGGAGAACGGTATTACAGTAAATCGTTAAGTCTTTGTATCCAAGTTTTCGAATTGTAAACTCGGTTGTAACCTAACTGGCAGCTTTTATTTGAATTCCTAATTACTAAACTATAAAAGTAGTAATAGGCCATAGGATCCCTTATATAGTATTCAAAAATAGAGACGATTTAAATACTCTGGGCTTATGAAATACGTTATAGGTATATTATTGTAATATTACTGTAGATGCAGCTTTGAAATTTATAATATTCACCTGTTGGATTTGCATTTACACAAGGACTTCATATTCATCGGACCAAAGAGTAAAAAAAATACCTATGAATTATGACCTAACTGAAAACGGGGTACCTGATTCATGGTGGTATGTACATTATAGCATATATAAATGTAGTCAATATAAACGCAGAAGAAGTCTGTACAATATCATTTAAATTTACAGAAATGTAAGTGTCTACTTCTTATGAGATGATGTTATTCAACTAAATTAAGAAGAACCATAGAGGGCTGGTGACCCTTGGTAACTTCGTTCAACATTTTTGATAAACGTTATAAGTCGTTCGTACATAGTGATGGATGCAACATATTAAGTACTATGACTTGTCGAAATATAGACACGAAGGAAGGCTGGGAGTTCCCAACCCGAATTAAATGACAGTCTTATCATTCGGAAGTAGAAATCCCAAAGTGGGCTAAAACTATTAAGTCTCGTGACATCCGCATCCGCATCTCCTCCCTGTGATTCCATGAATTCTCATGAAGATTGGAGCCTGGAGAGAAAGTTAAGATTATTCCAATAAGAGTATGGATGATAAGTTTTGGAGTTTGAGTTCCATGCAGCTTCTTAACTGATAATTTGATAACGACAGGGTGCATTTGCATTAATAATTTATAATTACTTACTTAAAAGTCAAAGGTGATTTCCCCTACAGTTCAACATTTCAACATTTGAGATTTCCTTTTCATACATCAGTTGTCGGGTAGACTTCAAAAACTACGTGCTGGTTACGTAGGACCGTGATATGGCTGATGATATAGAACGTATTAAACACAGTTTTGTGACTGCTGACCTTGTGTCCGTTAAATTACGAATCCTTCCGCTTTCAAAAAAGTTCTTAACTGCCCCAAATTTGAACCTACCTTTAATCATTTTACCACCTTCACCTTTCTTAATTTTACTTTCATCTGGGTGGGAAAGTGCTCTAATGGATTTACAACATACAGCCTCATGCCTTTTCCTCTGCCTACAAAGCATTTTTTAGCAAATCCTCTGCACATGCATTGGATAAGCCCTTGAGACTTCAAGATTCGGAAGTATGTTTTTTTTTTCTTGGCAAGTGGCAAGACGACTCAAGATAGGAGAAAGTAATTGAGAAAGTTTCCTTAATTTCCTACAGCTGCACCAGGAAAAAAAACCTTCATACGTTTTTGTCTAAAATTCATATATCAGAAGAAAACGTGTCGAAGATTAAATTTATTTTGAAATTCTGATTATTATCCTGCAACCTCAAACTTTTCAATTAACGAACTTAGGGGGGTTCATTGCTTCCACTTAGTTTATCCTTCTAATTTTTTTCCCGTGGTCGAAGGTTTCCATATAGTGTAAGCAATCTAGAATATTATTATACCCATCTTTTAATGCATAGCTTACAATGCTACATATATTTGTACGTAACAACAAATGTACCTTAAACTTCTTACCTTGGTCTTACATAAATTAACATTTCGTGTGTACCTAAATGAATGAAATGCCAACAGTGTACCTAATTAAAATAGGTTTACGGAAATGAAATATACAGCACATACGCTGCTATATATCAATTTAAACGCTCCGATAAGTGAAAATCAAAGTCTCAGATTTTAAATTTTATTATGTACGTTTATGTGTCTATTGTCCTATATACAGTCAATTCATGACATTTAAGACTGTTTTATATAACAATAACAATTACTGATCGTACTGTAATGCTTATTGTTGTGCTTATGAAATGAAAACAGTGATACATCGTGTTGAACGATTATGGTCACCAAACCCTGATTTATGTGATGATTGGTAATTGCAGTAAGGAGTCATTAAGACAGTGTAGTACATTGAGAATCTTAGAAATGTGTTTTTAAAATTTTGAAGGTTGATTAGAAAAAATGATTTTAAATGAGTGACACCAAATATTTCTTTATCTCTTTATTCATTCGTTCGTGTGCTTTAAAAATAATAATCTCAATTCCTGAATGTAAGTTGATAATACTATTAGTTTTATTATGTACAACACCGATATATTTTTCAATTAAATAAGTTAACAGAAGTTGAGAGTTGGAGAAGAAAGTCAATGCTACAAAGGGATAGGAATAGGAGACGATTAGAGAATGAGTCTAGTATAACAAACATGCAGGTTAGGATTATGAATTGTAATATTTATTAGTTCTGAATTCTGCCTTCTGAATGGACTTACACGATGTAGAATGTACTATATGAGCGTAAGAGTTTTGATTCCTAGTTATGATAAGATACGCCGTGTTAAGTTACTATTAAAAATACTGAAAGTGGAATGTATAATTTAATACGATGTAAACAAGTTTTTAAAGGCTTATCAATGGTGGATAGGTGTAATTATTATGAAAACGGATTTCATCTACTATTTCAACGGCTGAACTACACACATACAACCCTCGTGAAGGAGTTCTAGTGTTAAATATTACTTTTGCGAACTGCAGAAACTATAAGTCAAATCTGTGTATATTGAATATTGTAAGGTTGATGTTACTTGTAAATAAAGTCCTTGCGGTTGAATTAAGTCATCAATTAACAAGCAGTCAGTTGTTTATAATGCTTGATTTTATTTCATTTTGCATACTAATAATGTATACAGTAGATAGAACGTCAATCATTCTGGAACCATCGTTGATTGCGCCGTAATTTATATTCGGTGCGAACCGTTAACGTTCAACGGCTCATTCAGTACAGATTGCCGTACGTCTGGGCTTTTGCTAGAAGGGGTCATTATTAGAAACCTACACTGCAGCAATTCCCATCGTTTGCATATGGTTGCATATATGTTTCTTTACGGGCATATGGTATAATGGCATAATTGAACGACTGGACTTTAGTGTTAATTTAATGCTGTCCCTACAGCATCTTTTGGAGGATTTGGATCAGGAACGTCTAAATAGAAACAAGCTAAATGAGGAAGATAGAAAGTAGGTCACGAAAAGAATCAGAATCACCTTGAACCAAAATATTGAGAGGTGATATTGAACCTTCCGTCACGGCAACAGACTGACGGGAGCTGCGGCTTAATCTTGAGCTTCAGCTTGGAGAAAATACAACAGGATGAAGTCTGTGGACTTCTGATTCCTGAGTTTCGTGACTTGGCTGCGTGAGCTTATGTAGCATAAGAACGTATCTCTCATTAAATCATCAACAGGATTTAATTACAGAAAATCTGGTGGAAGAGATCGGGATGAGATTGACTGACAAAATGGGGACGATTGAGAAGTTTGTGAGGAAAGGGTATCAATAAAGGTGAGATTCGATTTTGTATGCTGCAGTAGACTATAGAATATAGATAGAACTAGCTGGTCCGATCACAACGTTATTACGAAAAAGGTCACAGGATGACAGGAGCCTGAATGTAACTTCTCGGAAGTAGTCCGGCGTTGCTAACTGAAAATCCCTTTATTCTAGTACAGAATTAGTACATTGAAAATGGGACATTTTACTCACTAACAAAAGCCAATCGGATTATGTGGTATAGTTTTAAGTGGTATTACCAAGTAATGAGATAATTGAATCTAATGAAGTTTCTATGAAATTCCTACGTACATAAAATAAAATAGGTGAAGTGATGAGTGCTGAAAGACCATATAGAATGTGGAGGACGATAAAGTAAATAACACGGTCAACGGTGCCTTATATTATTAATTATTATAATGACTTAAAATAGATTCGCTGTAAAGAAGACATTTTCTTACCAATTACGTTACATTTCGGCAACTATTCTTTATTCAATATTTGATAGTTGAAAATAAATACAAAGATAAATTTAATACAGAGGATAACCTCTAGCCGAAGCGGTGTTTTGTATGTTTACAATAGGAAAAATGCCTTAATTATTAATATTATTATTTGTGCCAAATTAAAATGCTCAGTCAATTCTTTGTAGTTCCCAAGGTGCATCACTTTACTGTCCTATTTCTTCAGAGTGAGATTCCCGACGAGATCCATCGTTGCATCATGCTTCACTCCAACACGAAAGGAGGTGAGTAGGCCGTCCGAGTGTACCCTGTGGCTCCATTTGTTTCCTAGCAATAAAGGAATGTACCCGATGTAATTAATTACAGAAACTCCTCACCTCAAGCGTCAACCATATTAAAGATTACATCCTATAGTTCCTGTTATTGTTCCTTACCTTGTCGAACATAGAAATGTGGACCAGAACAGTCCTGGTCAACATTGTTAATTCCCCCAATACTGGCAGAGCCGCTGATCAGAGGCGTCATTAACGAAGCTGTCCCACACAGATCCGACGTCTTCATTTCAAACTGGCCATTTTCCCCGTACACCACACTAAAGGACAACATTGATCGATATCAATACAGGCTATACGATTACTCTACAATTAGCTAGTGCATTAACTCCAAAATTTTAAATTCAACTTACTTTAGAGCCCCATGCAGAGATTGAGAGATTTTGATGCCATTAATCAACCAGTGGTCAGTCCCCCACCAATCCTGCCACCAAACTGCTGCTCTCATGACATTTGCGCCACTCTCAAGATAAGACGGTCCCATCATCGCGTTGGAATGAACCACCGCCACCGACATGTCTTGCCCGAAGTCGTTGAAACATCCATTTGTCGTCCTTACCCCTCCATTATCAATCTTGTATATCAAAGGCGACATCTTATTCCTGAAGGTGATCCCCTTACCAGTCAATTGAGCATACTTATGACATCCCACGCTGCTGTTGATCTTCACATCCACCACATCCTCCACTTGATACAGGCAACCGATGGGATGAATAATGGCAGAAGACTTTCCATCCGGTGATATGGATATAGCAATCTTACTCTTCTCATTGACAATCCTCACCCCTTTGTTCAAGGTCATATCCATTCGGTATCCCCACTTAAATTTAACGTGGATGATTCCATGGGTCGTGACGAACGTCTCAACGGGCTCTCCATAAAAATTGTGACCCCAGAAGTCTCCTTCGTGGAAGAAGCCAAGGGGAAGAAATTCTTGACCCAAAACCATGTGGAAGGGGTTCAGTCCATCAGCAAGGATCCCAAAGGACGCAGAACCGGCTTGAACGGGATAACAGGCCATTTTCGAAACGATAAGTAAGAATTAATTACGCAGGATTGGCGCCTTGTCTATTGTCCTCCCTCGCCTCTCAGCTTCTCTGCTCACAACTCACAACTCACAATCCAATGCAACACTTTTCTTGCTTTTCGCATCAGTTTTCCACCAGTCTTCTTGGCTCCAATTTTCAATGCACAAATCAGAAACCCTCTCCTATTTTTATGGGTCTTGTTGATCTTGTTGATTCTTGAAGTCTTTAAGTTGCGTTGGAAACCGTCGTGGGCTCTAAATGATTCAATGCGTAATGCGTATCGTCTACAATTTCTATGCTTTAAAAAAAAATCAACTATGAAATTAAATGAATATATGTATGTACGTATTACGTATGTACCTATGATGAATTTAAGTACGTTTAGTTAGTCTAGTGGTGTGAGCGGAAAGACGTAAATTAATTAAATGATTGATGATTGGTTATGCATTTTTTTTATTTTTTGGATGACTAAATAGGATTAAAATTCTATGATAGGCAGCAGCTTGGAACTTCAAACTAAAAATGAGCAAGGTCAAGAGTCCCGTCCTTTAATTTTAAATAGCTGATTCATTCGTGTGGATAAATGGTTAATGGTGATGATGAGATTCGATAAGACTGTCGGTTACAAGTATCTGAACATGAATTCAGATTTTGAATTAAGGAGATAGATTTGCTTTTGTATTAATTACTAATTGTAAGTACCCACGCGTTAATTCTCGTTCAGTTTCTGCACAGCCATCTAAGATCCAAAAGCCTTTCACCCAGCCAATCCATCGTTCCAAGAATAACTCGTCCCCACCGCCACGTCAAATCCGAAGGTCAACTTCCGTTTGCTACAGAAGCTGACAAGTACTTCAATGAATTGGTTATGCATGGTTATGCAGGCGGTTTGAGGGAACTCGAAAACTACATTATGCTCAAATTCTGCAGGGGGAGACGTCGATATGCCGTAAATTCTACCATTTTCCCGTAACGACCAAATGAATATCCACGTGGGGCGTTATCATCCTGGTTCAGCTCAGAACTCTCAATATTCGACTTCAACGTTCGATTCAGCGACTTGAGGCTTACTTAATTCTCAATGCAAATTCATTAAACCTTTATCTATACAAAGATTTGTAATTGCAGGAGTGCGAGAGAATCTGACAATAAATCCGGAATGAATAATAATTACGAAGAGGAGACGGGTACATTTTCACCACATATTATCTTGTTTATTCACGTATTTTCTTTAACAGTTCACACGGTACATGTTTCGTATAATTTGGCTTTAAGTTACCTTTTATTAGCACATCAGATAATATATTAGAATGAAAATCCAAGAGACCAAAGTCCCTGATCTCTATATTAGGTATATCTTTCCGTTACGTTACAGATCAAGTCTCGAAACACAGGGGTTTAGTTTGGTATTGGTAGCACCTCGATTATCTTGGCTTAAGTTATGACACCAGAGAAGATATTTCGCCTACGTACATAGATTTCTGTGGCTTATCGAACACGAGTAGTTAATTAATAGACCGACTTATTAATAGTACACAGCCTTCTTGAACAAGCATAATATTCTCATCATGCTTTAACTCCACTACTTCAAATGCAATACTTCCAGGGTAGAACGCTTTCGTTATGATAAAAAATCAGCAATACCTTACAACAAGTACTCAATTTCAATACTCAATACTAATACGTATTTTACAGAGGAGGATCATATCAAGTTGAAGAAAAATAGAGAATAACACCTCATGATTCTATTAGATACGAGACACACATCCTACTTTTCATTATTTATTGCCTGATTGGCAGGAAATTAGGGTTTGGCTAAGATTTACTAAACTAACTGACTAGTTTACTCAAACAGCCAGAGCAAAAACATCTACAAACGGTAACACAGAACCTCTTACATTTTAAGGGCTTCTTCAAACGAGATCGAAACCATGGGTAACGGGTAGTACGGAAATGGACTAGAGATTCACTCGTTGAACTACCGGTACAAAATGTCTTGCTAAGGATAGGAAGACGAGGATAAGTACATAAAATTATATTCATCTATCACTGTGTTATAGCACCTTCGAATTCCATTACTTTTATATAGTCACAATTCCTGTATCATTCGGTGGCTCACAATAGATTGGTGGATGGCTCATAATACGTTTTACAATTACAGATTATCCTGATGCATAAAATAAAACCAGATTCGAAGATCTCTTGTAAACTCATAACGACACATCAAGATAAGTTCGGAAGCAAGGTGTAGGTATCAACATTTATAATTTGATATATAGTTATGAGAATAAAGAGCTTCTTTCAAGACTTCATTAAAGCATTCGAACTTTTAGAGCGAGTTAAATTTATGGGAAATAGGGGTAACAGAACGAAAGAACTATACTTTGTCTTACATCTAGTTAGGTAGTTTGTCGTGGACACCGCCGTTAGCAGTGATTGTACTGTTTCTCAGATACAGAATAGGAATACGTACACCCGATAAGTCTAATGACACAGAGCTGTCTTCCAATGTCGTAACTCGGAAAGGGGAAGACATTTACCTACTCAATCATGTCCGGTAATATCTTATCGTATCCCAATTTCCAGGGGTTCAAAAGAGATCGATACGGCGTAAGCAATAATAATTTCGAAAAATAGACAGCGTATGTTAATCTATTCGTGGTTTATAAAGGTCAAGGAACCAAGCAAATACATAATTGGGTATGTAGTTTGTTTGTAGACCTAATCCTATTACTGGATCTTTTAAACAAGAATAGTAAAGATTAAATAGATGTATAATTCGAACGAACATTGTTAACAATTAGAAAAGATTCAGTTCAAAATCGTTGATTACTACTTAAGACTAACGAATAACGAATACGAATATATCAAACTCATTTTGGGTACTTAAAGAGAAAGCAGATAAAAGATTTAGAAATACCAGATTAGATTTAGGAATTACGGACCAAGTGACAGTTTCCATTTATAATACTTTTCGTGGTTATGCACCGCAATTAGGTATGCACTAGCTGTAACAGCGAATTACTCATTAACGTTCTCGAACATTTAAAATATAATCTGACATCGAACGTAATACTGAACTCTTACATTTTAGCAGGGTGCTTATCATTCTTAATTCATTTTGACACACACATACACAATTGCATAGTTGCTTACTAATATACAAGGTATACAGACGAGATTACCCCCACTGGCCCTGATCCGCAGATTCATTATAAACATCGAGAAAGACAATGCTAGATAGAAATATGTAGAAGTAGCTGTTACAGGAGAACCAAATGACAGAGATTACTTATCTTTGGCACAAAAATGCCGTCGTAATATTTTCCAACCTACTGAATTTTCACACTTCTCACCGCTGTACATATTGCATGTTTAACCTTACGATACACGAAGCTCAGTAGATCCTTAGTCTATTTAGCCAGAACATACTAATACTAACCGTTCCAGTTTCAAGATTCTTACAAGTTTGGCTTTATGGATTACATAAATCCCATTTTAAACATTAAACGCGTTCATCGGGTTACAGACAGTATCGGACTACCAAACGTAATTCTTCTTGACTTAGCTTAGGAACTTGTAGTTTATTTACGATGATGGTCAAACTCCAAGAATTGTACTTTGTGGTTTTGCATACATAAGGGTAACATTAACTATAGCACGCGGCCACAATATTGCATTTCCGTATTGGTGGCAAACGAATGTAAATTAAAGCAAAACGTTTATGACGGCCTACTGCTATGTAGCAGTAGCTATAGCTGGTCACCTACTGCGCGGAGTAAATTTCAGCTGACTTAGAGGGCAGTTTAGCAATTTGGGGATACCCCATTTCCACGATATTAGTCTTTTCAATTCGGAAAAGCTGAGAGACTGGCTTTGGGTCGACGTGGAGAGATTCCTCTTCCTGTTGGAGTTATTAGGGACACACCCCCAGCCTCTGCTCCTCCAGAACTCATAATTGGGTAAGAGGTTGTCCTTTTCGCCGATCTAATTAAGAAAATAACAGCAAAGTGATAGAGTCAGGTACCGGGAAGCATAGGAAATAGAAAATTAAACTCGAGTGAACACTGAACATACCTTCTTCTCCGCATTGCCAGCGGCTGCCCAGGAAGACCAAAATAACCCCGTGGAATTACCATTCTAGCATTTCCATGAGCTGGCCTAGAACCCCCGTGAGCTTGTAATCCATTCAAGTGAGCCGAATAACCGTCACTCAAAACTGTAGCCAGAGCATGCTGCTTCTTTGACGCCTTTCCAACAATGAATATTCGATCAGGAGATACTGCTACGCTGGCGTAAACGCTAATATCTTTACTGCTGCCATACGCTGCATGAATAAGCAGCCGTTGATCCTAAAATGCAATGACATTTCAGAGTGATACAATACAGACACCTAAATTATTAATGTAAAACTGAATTACACAATATGAATCGATTCGATCAAGACAGCTTTGACTCAATGCCTAACAAATTGTCTGTATCAGAAGTGAGATTTACCTGAACAAGAGCCCTCAAATAATCGGCTTTATGACCAAGAAAGTCAGTAGACAATCCATCTGAGAAAGACACCAGTCCATGAGGGAAATTGTGTTGGGCCAACCATGAAACAACTTTATGCTGTTGCATATCAGGACGACCAGTTACGTAAATAATCAAGTAGCCAAGCTCCTGCCAATGCCTGTAATTTCAAATATTAATCATAAAAATACAAATTTCTTTCTCATCCGGCTATAAAATTAGTCGTTTCGATGAAAAATAATTCCAAAGTACACACCTTACGACATCCACTGCTCCGGCTCTAACTCGCGGATCTCTTCCAGTGACCGATACACTTGCTGTGAAAGAACCATCAATACTGAACACAACACACTCAGTCTTAGGAGGTACAATGGCGCAATAAAAGTCAACACAAGTATGATCTCCCCTGAAATAATGCATGTTACAAATCACGAGTTAAGTAAGTCATCTTTAAATTGAGTATTGAATATATAAGGGGCATAGATGGGACTGATTCTTGCATAAATTGTACTCACTCACCGAACAACCATTTTAACAGGATAAATTCCATAACCTAAAGCCTTGTCACCAAGAATAGTATAACACACACGTCCATTTTTGTCTGTTATCTCCGTTGCTAATTGAGACCATTCGCCCATAGGAGGATCCTTCATCAGGTAGATATCAATTTTTTCTCCAGTAAGTGCCACCATGTCCAATGGACCATACATAAACCGGGCTCGAAGCACTTGAGGAAATCCTTCACCGACAATTACGTCATTAGCCCGATGGTTAGCGGCAACATTCTGAAAGCAATCCAAATATACAACTGTTGTTATGTGGTACAACGATAGAATAACAAATATAAGTACAAGTACAACCAACCCATCAAACCGGAGCAGAGAAACATGTAAAATTATACCTTTAACTTGACAGACGTCCGTTTCTTAACCCACTTTTCTCTCGGCTGATTTGGAGTAAATAATCGAACCTCCTTGTCATCTTGGTGCATGAGAGAATTTGATTCCTGAAATCCGATCTGTTTGTAGACAATATTCACAAACTTAAGATTGACTATAACGTAAAATACCGTTGAATCAGTCTCGAGTGAAACGGTACCTGTCTCAGAATAAAAGCGATAGCATCTGTAGATTCCCAATAGCTGGCATGGAAAAGATGAGGTAAGGAATGCAAGGGAAAACTTGCAAGAGCTTCTGGACAATATAGAGCATAGTCAATCCGTTTATTGCCCCACCACTTCTGCGATACTGTGGATTTAAAAAACGTATTAATTTCATGTAAAGTTGACTTTGGCCTAAAATATGCAAAAAAAAAGAACTTTGAACGATAGCTTTGAACTAAATCAATAAACAAAAAGAAATGAAATATGAGCAAAGTTCAAGTTACTCTGCGCAATACACAATAATATTTTTAAAACCATGAAAGCAAATTGGAAGCACTTGATGGATGAGGAAACATATTAATACGTTGATTAATAGCCTGCAGTGAAAGAGCATCCGTCAGGCCAGACATTCCACTCTGAATACTTATGTCAGACAACCGGCGTGCACAATTAGGAGTCAGAACTCCCAAACCGCCTCCACCTGGTTCGGAGAATAGGTGGGGATTGCACTGAATACTTTCCACTGGCAGACAATAAAAAATGACGGATTATAAAGAAGTTTCAACAGTAGATAGATACCACAGTCCTGTCGTTAATTCTAACTAAACCATCCATTAACAAAAGAGACTTACACAAGTGGTACGGTAATCCATCTCCCAGGGGATACTTGGTATAACGAGCTACATTTAAAGGTGGAACTGCAGAAAATCTTGCAGATATTAATGGCTCCAATCTTGCTGATAATGGGTCAGTCGGATGAAACAAGTTATACACTTGCTGACAAGGGCGCACCCAGGGCACTGCAAAACCATGCCTTTAATTTAAACGCCATAACTAGGTATCATCACGATTACATCAAAAATGGGTATAATTACTATGTTTATCTTCGGACTGAATCTTTCGATTGGCTAAAACTAATCCAAGAGGACTTCCGAACATGAAAAAGTCGCTGACATCGAATTCCAACTTTGCATTCCCCGAATCACTTGCAGATGACGATGAACGGCGCCTTGAACCGCTGGACGGACAATGACACGCGTGTAAATGGTCAGAATCAATGGCATGTCCTAAATTTAAAAAGTGAAGATTAAGACGATTTCATATGTCAATGGCTTTGAACGATAACAATACAAAATAACTTTGGCATTCATATATAACCTGGACTAGCTGGTACTTCGTCATCATTACCAAACTGACTGGAAAACGAATGTCTTGTTAATGCATCATACCCAAGGACTGCTCCCATAGAGTCTCCAATAAAAACTATTTGCCCACTGAACCCTTGCCCTTCCTCAGCCTTTAAGAATTCGTTGTAAACCTGATTGGCAGCTAAGGCCGTTTTAGCAACTGCGTCAAAGTATTCCAGTTGAGAAGTTGCTATCAATGGAATAGCGCCAATTGGAACTGATTCATGGGTAAGCTGTGGACTGTCACCGTTGCCGTACATGTCGAAGCTGTACGGACTTAGGCTAGAACGGAAATATTTTTTTTATATATGCTTCGGCATTACATGTACCTACCTGCATTCTAGAAGACTTATTTTTACCTCGATAAAATTCCTAGAGCATCGGTACAAATTGACGGACATGGAATCAGCTTGATGACGACGTGGCCCATCATAGATGGATAGTGTTGCCTAATCACAGATTCAAAAGCCCCTTTGAAGGTAGTCACATCAGATTTCTTGGCTGGGAGGTCTACTGTTGCATCCAGAGCACTTCCAGCATGAAGAACCAGACAAAGAACAGTTGTACTACATGAACTGCTCGTCCCACCAGCGTTGTAATTACTAAAAATGGTTGGAGATCCCGGCAAAGAGGCTTCTACACTGCCTCGGCTGGCTAAGTTCTTTTGTACTCGCTCTCTTTCTGAAGTTACTCGCTGAAGATATGGTTGACTGAATATACTGTCATCTGCAATAAAATGAAAGTATCAAATCAATGTACGTACCAAATACATACTGTTAGACCATCCACAGATGGTATTTTTTAAATATTATTTACCTTTTTTAGAATCACTACTGCTGGTTGCATCTTCGTTTTGAGGTATTAAATCTAGCGAGCTCCACTTTGTAAGAGAAACAGCATCATCGCCGTCTATAAAACATTTTTTTTCCTTATCATATCTAGAGGGTCCAATATAGTCACAGATCCATAAATCCAATTTTTCGGTCTTGTATGTATGCATATTATTCTGACAAAACAAAAATACTAGGCAGTTTGTAATCTTTTTCCAAATTACTTTCAGGGAGGTAGTTTTATTTTGAAATGTTCTATCTTACCTTGTTTATGCCTTAAAAAATTGTCACTTTGTCTAACTTTAAATAAGAACGGGTAGCTTCAAAAAAATATGATTACTAATAGTGTTTAGATTACAAATATTTAGATAGAAAAAGATAAAAGTTGAAGAGGGCAAAAGAATAAAAGTTGAAGAGGGCAAAAGGATAAAAGTTGAAGAGGGATTGCATGGAATTTTGAAACTAAATTGTATTTTTTCAATGCAACCGAATTCGATCGTCGTGATAAGTATAATATAATTCAACGTGATTTAAACCCCTTTTACCTGTACAATCGTAGAATTCGTCGTCACTTCCTTCGGAGTCGCTCTCTCGTTTCATAATGCTTTCTACTTTCCAAGTAGTCGTAGCGAGCTCGAAACTTTTATTGGATTTTGAGCCAGGCGAGTTGAGATTCGTCGTCACTTTCAGAGGTACTACTTTTTGGCATGCATCTGATTTCGATGAAGTTTCAGAATCCTTTAAACTGTTATTACTGGAACTTAAATCACTGATTTTTACTTGAATATCAGAACGATTGAAATTCAGGGATTCCCTAGTGGGTCCCTTTTCATCTACACTAGATTCTCTGGATTTCCAACCGGTTGTGTTTGTTTTTGTCCTATCACTAGTTACAGAAGGATCATATGCAGTTTCACCAGTTTCGGATGATTCTTTAATTGAAATAGCATCGTCTTCATCGTCTTCATCGTCCAGTTCATCGTTAGCCATCTTTTTTCTTAATGCCTCTTGCGTTTCCCGTTCAATTTCTCGTATTTCACTCATGGTCAATCCAAACCATTCATCTTGCCAGGCCCAGGCTTGACGATGGGCTCGTAACATAGTTTTCCGAAGTGCTATTAGAATGACAAGCACATACCAATTAATTTAAAAAGTCTTCGTGAGATAAATTATTTCATACTCACCCATGTCATGAATAAATTTTTCTATTTTACTCTGCATTCCCCAGTAGTGAAATTCAACCCGACAAAGCTTGTATGCACACATTATTGCTTTTCCGTTCCTAAGGGGCATTGGTTTACCCTGGAGTAATAAAGGATTGAAGAATCAGTACCTTTCTTCGAGGTAAACGCCAGATTTCACATCTACAAGCTATTTAGAAAAAAAACTTACCTTGCATTCTGACCAGTAGTCATCTACCCAACTTTCAGTTAGAGGGCCACGAGTTGTTTTTTGAGATACATACAGTCTAGGATCTTCCTCTTTTACATAATCAGCTCCATGAAGCTGGTCTTTGACAACGTCGATCAGATCTGAAAATCAAAACGGATTCGTAAGCAATTATGTTTACTTCGCTTATAAATTATGCATTGAATGTATGTATGTATTACTGTTACCAAGTTTTAGTAAATAACTCAAGCTAATTTATGAGCAGGGCTTACCCACAACACGATTCCTTAGCTCCGAGCCACTTAATCCAAACACATTTTCTTGATGACCAGCATCCGCGCAGTAGTAAGTTTCAATTTCTAAAGAGAATCTCTGAACGAATGGACACGTGTATCGAGTTTTGGTATACGGATAAGCGTTCCACGCTTCTTCTTCTACTGTCAGGGCAGACTTTGGGAGTAAACTCTTAAACCACCCTGGCAAGTGACTTCCGACATGATAAATCTTCCGAGTGTATTGACCATTGCCTCCAGGACCATTTTCATATGGCTCATTTACCATTATCTCCACACCACTACCAGCGCCTTTTGACTCATCACGACTCTTTTTCTAAAGAAATTGAACGAATTTAAATATAAATTCAAGTAAATAACTAAATTACTCAGAGTCACTCATTGACTCCATTCTTGAACCAACAATTGGAAAGCACATTTTAATGCACTTACAGCTATCATGTATAACTGGGCAATCTTGTACTCTTCAACGGTGACAGGGAGTGGTATTCGATACTCTTTTACAAGCATTCTGCTACCGTTTGAGTCGTTCCAGTAATTTCACGAATTTTAAAAATCTCCCTGCCTTGGCGGACTTCGTATAGAAGATAAGCTCACGTTCAGGTAAATTTTCATGATCACCAATATCTCCACTTCCTCAGATTCTTGTGACGAATCCATAGAGTTGACGACCAAACGTTTGAATAAAGCTTTGAGGTTCCATTAAAATGCTAAACCACCTTTGATGTGTTGTTCATCAGTCCCGGCTCTTAGATTGTTGTTTCTGAAAGAACAAAAATAAAAATCATCAATAATCAGTAACCTATCCGAAACTTAAAAAAAACGACAATCGATTGACACTTCCAATGTCTTAAAACTAAAATTAAATAGTTTGATAAAAATTAACAAAAAATCATATCCCTCAAATGCTCAAATATAAAGGAAATTGAAATTCGAGTAATTACTTAATGACGTCTTACCAGCCTATTTTCATTGGCAAATAAATACAACTTTCCACAAATGAATACCAACTGTGTGCGCTGTGGTGTGAGAGAAACCTGAGAGAGCACTTTGCCAATATTTGGTAATCAAGCTAAACTAATAAAACCCATGTGCAATGGTGCACCTTTCACCGAGAACTCTCAGTATTCTGTTACCCATCCTTTCTCTAAATCTCTGTTCAAAGTATTTCTTTTCTAGCAGCGTTAATTTTATATTCAAATGCTTCAACCTCACACTGCTTTTTCTACCTTTACCTTCGGTGGTATTGCTAAAGGTCAAAGGTACTTGATTGCCTTGAAAATGACAAGTAGGTATGCATTACCACGAAACTTTCTAATTTACAAAACTGAAGTCATGCGCTGCTAGGACTGAATCAATTACTAAAGATAAGCTGCCTTTCTCCAGCAGCATATCACCTCGGACGGAGCTGTCTTCTACGTATATACTATGGAACAAATATCGGCGGCAATTCAGCCTATCCGTTTTCTCCCGATTTTACCCAAAAGCTACTCGTTCTCAATCGGGTATCTCCCGATGGAATCCCCATTTGTCCCGGATGCAATAAATGTTCCGGGCACACGATCGGATTATCTTCACCTTTGTCTTCACTAGCTAGAACATCATGTACGAACCTTCAGCTCGCACTAGTTACATAGGTACTTGTATTGCAGAAAAGTATTATTATGTGTGGCCTTCTAGGATATGTTTTATTTAACCCAACAGAGATTATGTAACCTCCTAATTTCAGAAGTGGCATTAAACGTTATTTTTAATCAAACATATCGCTGGAAGTGAAAATGTATGACTTTTAGCAGCTAAAATTGAAAAAATCTTATGTTTACGGACTTTTCTGTCCATCTCCATATGCATGGCCAACACCTCAGATTGATTTTATCACATCAACATGAGATCACTAACCTAAAACACAAACACACATCCAGTAAGACTAACGACATATAACTGACACTGGCACTCCAATCTGACCTATTTAGCTAGGTTCAGTAGATTGTAAATTATTCTATTGAGAACAGAGTGCTACAACAGCGTTCTTCACTTACTCTGAGTTACTCTCCATCTCCACTCACTGGCTCTGTGCTTTCACTAACCAAAATTTTAGATACTGTAATTTGGTAATCACAAGTAAGTAATTGGATAGCAAGTACGTAAGCAAAAAGCAACCTTCATTACTCTAAAACTCTCATTGTGAAATCGGGTTATGCTGAGAAACTAAAAATGACTGCGAAACTAAACTAACAGCATACCTAACTCATTTCGAAATATCCCAGTTAACTTACCCGATATACAGTTACCAGTTAACTACCTTAACTAGCAATATAAAGGAGGAAACGAGTCTTAAAAAATATCCAGCTCAGACTGCTAACTGCCGGAAGGTAAAAACTATGAGCACAGAATCCCAGAATGAACATCGTCATCGACTCAATTAAATTAAAATGTTAAAATCAGCGTATTCTTAAAACACTCGTCAAAATTCAACATGACTAGCCATCTAAAAGGTCGAAGAAGCTTTTAATGAATACAAATAAAATAACCAGACCTTTAAAAGAGCTGTGATGCATGGAATAACTGTCCGCCTGCCTCGAAATGTCAGCTTCCCTTGAAGCTTTTAAGATATAAAAAAAATGAAAATCTTTGACTGATGAAGTACTGATCGAAAATAACAACTGCGGCTACCCTGCATCAAGACAACTAAAATCAAATAAGAATCAGTGCTGGTACTTTCACCACACGCCAGCACTCAATATAATTACAAGTTCCAATGTAAAGATAAACAATTCCTCCAGCAACTCCAACCGCCCCAGAGATCTTAAAGGGTTTCCTATTTATCATCCCATATTTATTTCCGTACCTGTATACATTTCTACATTCGTACTCTTGTCCTGTGGTACATGAATATGAAACCGAAACCAACCACTAGTATTCCTAGATAAATCTGAACTGAACATTACAACGGCTTCTTATCTGTGGATTATGATGTGCCGACGGCTGAGCCTGGCTTGCCTGTGCACATTTACCTGAGAGGTTTCTAATCTTATTAATAGACTGAATAATGTATTTGTTGACCTTCTGCTCTGCCTTTCCAGTCTCTTTGCTAACGATGGCATATGTCGATCAAATAGCATTCACCTTTAGTATACGCTAAAATCTAACATTCCATTTCCAAGTACATGAAAAAGGGTAGAGGGAAATGGAAAGAGCAATTGGCAACCCCCCTTAACCTCTAGAGGGGTCACAAAAAGGAAAAAAAGCATCTCCTGAAACGCAAATGATGATCTGACTTTTATTTAAGGATATTATGCACAAAAAGGACATGTAAAGTGACATACGACACTACGACAGACAAATCCAGCCAGGTGACAAAATTGACTCAACAAGATAGAATGACATAGATTGTGGAGAGAGTTATAGTGTAATCTTTAGTCCATATTATACTGATAAGGGAGCGTTTGTGAGATCCGACGATTTGGCTGGAAGGTCTTTCTTTATCCAATCCGAACCAAAAACACATGATAAATGGTTCATCAGTCGCGAAGTTCATTAATAAAAAATTGTCTCAGGATTAACGTAACGATGTTTATACGATTCAATCTTTTGTAAATATAACCATATGGATGGCTTAAATAACCAACAACATTTCGAGACCCGGCTTCTTTTCCTTTTCCAATAGTTATATGTTTTTTTATTGACAGCTTTCATCAATCTTTCCAGCCTTCCATTTCATGTCTTTTAAATCTTTTATTAGCCCAACGTTTCCTTCAACAACATAAAAAACCAAACTAGTGGTAGGGTCAGAGATAGGATAGGATATCATACTCCAGGAGTTCTCTGTGAAGCGGATGCAAAAGTCCAGTACGCAAAACGGGGGAATAACAAATGCCGTTTAGAAAATACCTGGAGCTGGAAAGTAGCCATATTAAGCCGTAGTAGCTTATTACACCCTCTTTGCTAGTAAAAATAACAATTTAGCAATCTAATCGATATACGATCTAAGACAAAGAAATGATCGATTCGATTTGGAAGTTACCCAACCCAACCCTATCATTACCATTTACATCTAAACATGAAACGGTGAATCGAACGCGTCATACAGAGACAAGTTAGGAAATATCCATGCAGTTTGGTTAATAATAGCCTGGCTTCCCTATGTTATATACGTGATCCGTAAGCCAAATTCTAATAGACAAGTTTCAAATTGTGAACGATCCTAAAATTGAGATTGTTTGCCCGTAGAATGATGGAATAATAAATACTAAAAAATATGTTGCAGAAAGACAGTTGATTTAAGATTGAACATGGAGTTCCTTTTGGTTTTCAGAAATCCAAAATCTAATTACACTGGGGTAAACAATTGAAGACCAGTGTCGGAAAAATTAAAAATATAGCAACAGCAATTTTGGTTTTTTACATCCCCGCACTGATTTCCACCTACCTCGCCACAATCCTGACCCGGGTACCCTAATCTAGCAATGTCAATAGTAAAACATGTTTCCGGAATTGGCTCTATTGAATTGATTTCACATCCACATCTACCATGTTTATGCATATTTCTGGAAAGGGTAAAGGGACCTGGGGTTGGTAGAGCTGCGCACATACATTTCTGGAATCGTCAATTAATTAAATATAATAGATATAATGAGATGAAATGGATCTAAAAATCAGCATTGTGCACTGCAGAAAGCTAGAATACAGTCGTCGAGTTGTAGTACAGATAGTAAAGAGACGTAATATGTTCTTATGATCCCTGATTTCATTCAAGAATAAGTAATTCAGGATGCAGGACACGAATGTAGAATTAAGGTCGCACGAACGCACAATGACCAACCATAACCGACGTCAAAACTTCAAAAGCCATCACACATTTGTGCGTATAGGTTGGATTATGGTCCCTCGTTCACTGCACTTCACTGGCACCGGTAACCGAATGACCGACAAACAACATACGCTGCTAAAGTCTTGAAAGACTGAATACTGATCGATCTAAGATCTAATCTATATAACCCTTTCCCGATTCCCAGTTGTGTCTCATGTATCACTGCAATTATTAACTTTACCTGCCCCACCAATTCATTGCCACGTTATTAATACCCTTTGCGCTTTGCTGCCTCGTATCACGAGTTCAGCTTGAGCCATATTCCTCGTTACGCTGTACGTATGTTATTTTAAAATGTTAACAATTTCCCTACAGTTATCATTACCTAATTTCATAAAAATGAGATTAGTTGACTAAAAGTCGCTGACAAGTGTTTCATAAGCCCAAATGATTTGTGATTATTGACTATTTAACGTTCGGGTATCGTTACTTTGGTATTCCTACAGCATACTACATACTAATACTAATAATAATGGATTCCCAGCTACTTATATGCAATTCAAAATGTAAATACGAAATAGTCAAGGAATCCAGGACACAGGAATCTAACCCTGAGATAGAGAGAGAAAGTTAGTTGTATAATATACTTAAAATATCAAAATATAATCTACCCGAAAGTGGAGGTGACTTCTAATCCTTAATGTGTAATACTGTCACAAGAAATGATGTCCAAACTGTGATCTGGTTTCCTCTTCTTGGTAAGTTCTTTGCAGGAGGTACACGGCACACTGTAGGGGGTTACAGCAGGACCCACAGGAAGTAGGAAGCGACTGGATGGGAAGAACACCTGTGATCTTGAATCACGGAAGAGTCAGAACTCCAGCAAGTGTGAAGTCACACAAATGGAGATGGAGTCGCCCGTGAACTCTGACATTTAACAGATCCGTCCAACCCTCCGACCGACAAACTCCTCGTCCCTTCCTGCCCCACGTTCCCGAAACTCCAAACTCCACTCTCCGTCCGTACGTTACGTACTCCAGGCTCACTCCATCCACACTTGACACTTTCACATTCACAGATTACAAACTCCAGTCCCAACTTTCTCCGGAAGCCCAAACCCACAGATTGCAGATTCTGTGTTCTGCTGGGAGTCAAAGTCAAAGCAGAATTGCTAAAAAGAAGTTGTACTCCTCCCGTACTGAATGACGACAAGGACTAAATGCAAAATGAGAATATGATGAAAACAAACCAGCCTTACACGATTACATTGAAGCGTGTGAAGGATTACCTTGTAATTAATTTATTTTTACAATGTGCTCGGTTTGCACGTGTAAAGTATTTAAAAAAGTGTAAATTAAAAATTAAACTTCCTCTGCTTCCTTTAATCTAGATTCTAGAAGAGGAGAGAGAACAACAAACAAGTCCACACCGTCCACCTGCTTCCGTCAGACTGAGCCCGAATGACTGAAGAAGATGAGGAGGAGGGTGCCTGAAGAAACGGGAGTGGAATGTTCCCGGTGGATTTTGGTCTTTTTTCCATCCCCTCCTCTAGAGGCTCTCCACTCAGCCAAAGCCAAACTCTCGGCTACCTCAAATCCAATGGGAAGAAATGGAATCTGTAGAGATGTAAACAAACTACAAACTATGAAATCAGTCCACCACCACCACCAGACAGAAGAAGATCTATGTGAAGTGAAATGAGAGAGTGGATGGATGGTGAGTGAAGACTAGTGAAGAGGAGATTTTAATTATTATTAATTAAGTAATGAGTCATGGAATTCACTTACGCCTACACGATTCACAACCACCACCACCACCATTAGCAGAAGGACCACCAGAAGAGATTATCCGTATGAGGAATATGTGTTTTGTGTTGGACAGCTTGGACTTGGAGCAGATGCAGAGGACAGAGGAGCGGAAGTGGTGAGATAATTTAGTTCTGATTTGTAATTACATTATTTTCCAGACTGTATGGTTGTACATTTCATATGTATTTTGTAAATGGATACTTGGTTCTTTGCTAATTGTGAATTGTATTGTACGTTGTTCTCTTTGTATGTATGTAGTTCCCGTTTTCGGTTTATCATTTCCACCACACACCAACTAAGGTTTGAGAGGGCTATAATTGACGGTGGAATTGGTGTATTAAGTTATTGTGTAATTGAGTATCGGTTACTGAAGTAGTTAGTGGGTTGAGTTGTTGAGTTCCAATCCAGAGCAGACTTTATTACCAGGAAGTACTTCCGTAGTTAGTTTGTGTCAGTGTAATGTGTAGCTTGTTTACGTTTTTAGGCTTTGAGTTTGAGCCATGTGGCTTTCTCCTCTTCTGAGCTGTTTCTGTTGAATATGGTATGGACATCGACAAAAGTTATTTGATAACGACTACTTGATAGAGGGAAATGGTAATTAGCCTTAGCTCGGGGTAAATAGTTTATAGAGCTTGCCTATAATGTGTAATTTACATTGTAATTTTATAGATTTTGCCCATTCTGAATTCAGAATGATTAGCCTTGTAGATAGAGGCGGCAGAGTAACGCATCTGTAGCACCTATGATTGAAAATGCAAAGTTGTTATGATTTATAGATGAGCCAGATTAGTGATTAGCGTAGGATGTATTGTTTTGTAAGGGACCTGTGCTTTGGCTGAAAGTCAAATCTCCCTCAGATACGGTAGGTTGGTAAATGTTGAATGTCCTCCTTTCTTGGAAATTGAAATTGAAGATCCAGTACACAGTAGTCTCTTTACGTACGTACGTACACTAAGACTGTTTCCTAGAGCTGGTTGTGTTTGAAGGATGATGAGGGATTTGCAAAAATGAAGCAGGGCTTATCAGGATCATCTGCTCATCCGTCACAGTATTCAGGATGAGGTTTCCCAGACTCACTTAACCTTCATCATCTTCATTATTTAAATCTGAGACATCCTAAGCCAGAGACAAGCCAAGAAAGGCCAGGACGGAATGACTTTGATTTCAGTTGCTCGATCTGTTCCACCCGCTCACAGGTTCCAAGTGTACGCTGGAGTTGGAGTTGTTCTTATTCAACTTTCATACAAAAACGTCTTTTGTCCCTAGTAGCTTTGAGAAGGTCACCTTGGTTTGGTATGAAAATAGTGCAGCAGTAGAGTATAAGGTAGTTACTAGAAATTTATGAAGGATTGATTGTTCAATCATCTCTGAGATTTCTTTGTTCATCTTGCCCAGCAGAAGAAGCAGAGTGGCCTTTTACACTCCATTTAACATTATTCATGACACTGGAATTATAAACGCGTTATAATTAAAGTAGAGTGTACTGCGATAAAGAGTAACGGCGGCGGTTGTTGAACAATGGGTGAGGACTCAAGCAGATAGTTAGGCAATAAGTTCTGATGAAGCTTTAGCAAAAAGATATTGGTTTTATTTGTAGAAGGAGGTTGTGGAAGTGCAGTAAGCCGTGATCGGTTCTTAATCTAATGTGAGAGAAGAAGTAGTTTGATGGATCATGAAGTGCTTTAATTTGATGAATGTCTCATTTTCCAGATCCTGTTGGTCAGACTCTGAGACTGTGAGCTGGAAAGCCTTGGACGTTTTTTTTTCCTTTTCTACCGGATCGAAATTGAAAGTCCAGATTGAGGGGGAATGGTGCATTTGTGAAGAGTCCAATTTATAAAATCAAAGGAGTTGAAGTAGCTACTAAAATAGGATTGGAGAAAGGGAATGGAAGCCTGCCTTTTGAGCATCACCAACGACGGTTGTTGTTATATCGTCCCGACTTTCTCTCCATTTCATTCACTCACCAAGAAGCATCCCGGGCCTCTTTTCCAAACACAGGAAATCGGATTTGCTCTTTAGATCTATCATCTATATACCAACAGCATAACAACCTACAAGACTACCAGTCCAGTTGAGCAGAATTGAACATTCATTCCAGTTGCTATTGATTCCTCCGATTTCCCGTCCCTACGCTCTTTCTCTTGCAGTTATCCCGGCTAGCATTCATCTTCCTTGGACGTAACCATGATATGATCCGTAAAACTTGTTCGTGCATTAGAGGGTTACAAGAATGGAAAAAGTCTCCTACCTGCTACATGTATAGTGTACCTAATTCTGCCTGATTGATTGAAGAAAAAGGCTCATTTCTAGACGACCGGCCGGGGATCAACTTTTCTATAGGAAACTTGGAAGTTTCACTTCCAACCGAGGCAAAACGTATGACGAGTTTGAAGTGAGTCGAAACTCGCAAGCCTCTGGAATTTGTTGTGCATTAGGTGTATTAGTATCATCAGAAATTGGAGAAGTAAGTGCATGAAGTTTTCTAGCAAGAGACTTTTACTTCCCCATCTTCAGTAGATGACATGGACATGGCTATTTAATTGAGGAAAGGAATTTTTCGTACTTTCTTTCCAGTAACTTTTGGCCTCTGGAAAAGGTGAAGTGACTTGGGTCGAGCTCTTAGCCGTTTTTACAACCTCTAGACTTTGACGACAGCCTATGGCCATTTCCTTGCATCCCATGAAGTATGCATGTGAAGGCCCAAGTTATTGACTCCACGGATGAGGACTAAATAAGAACTAGAGACTCTAGAAAAAGTAAACCAAATAATCGTAAGTTACAAGCTGTTGGTATACATTTCGATAGGAATAGTGTTTTTTTTGTAATTTTATGCATGAGTCGTCCGTAGTGTATTTTTGGTCCTTCGGAGATTCTCTCGCCCTGAATGTTGTACCAGTATACATACAATACTGCTGCAGAACGTTATGTAATGTCAGAGGTACTGTAATTTTTTTTAAAGCTATTTGAATGCAAAATTCCGTCAATCCTTGGAGAACGGTATGCAATATTAGGTTGAGCCTGCATGCCTTCCATGGTGTAAGTATAGCATCTTCATACGCAGCCATGTGGGAGGCATCCTGTGTCGAAAGTTGAGATAGATAGATTACGTGAAACCATTGAGATTACACATTTGGACAGAGTGACTTTCCTTGCCACATGGAGAAATGGAGAGAAAGCAGTTATTGGATAAAGTTGGCATTCACTCTCTGTTATATTCCCCGAGATCATTTCTGCTGGGAGAATGGAGGAGAGAGTCGCAGTACGTTTTGTTATTTTATTCCTGTCTGTGTATACTTTCTTCTTCAACTTCAATCCTCTCGCTTATTCCATTATAACGTAGAGGGGAGGAATAGTGTGAATTTGAATCCGTGGAAATGTAAACCCGGCTATTGAATAGATCCAAATGTAGCATATGTGTATCGTATTAAAAATGCTTGAATGGAGAGAAGAAGGAAAGCTGATGATCCTTGGGTTCTCAATGTTCCGTCCTTCCAATTGCCAATTTCCGTTGGTCTTTCTCCTGTACCCTGCTTTTTTGGCTAATATAATCCTCATAAATCCGAGTCTCCCTCTCCATGATATCCTGCTCTTCTACTTTTCCCTTATAATTCCTTCCTCTCCTCAATAAAGAGTAGGTTTAAAACGCATGAGGTTTACGTACTTTGCATAGACTACGCATATTTTACTCCGGCAGATCTTTGCTAGATGTTCTTTTCCTAACATACGTTCAGTTAAGAGAAGACTGAGATAAGAGGGGAGCTGGAGAACAAAGGAAGAAAGCTGGAGGAGAGTTTCTTAGAGTGAATCTACTCAATCTGCAAGATTTCATCTTTTTCCAGACGGTTTAATCAGAGTACTTGTAGAGATACTTGTTCCTCAAAAGAGCTGAAGGGATAGTTCCTCCATGTTTAAATGTTCGTCTGAAGATATTTGGGCTGATCTGATGCGGTTGGGAATGTGGATGGAGGAAAACCTCTGAGGAGTATTATTTCCAACGCAAGACTTCAGATGTGATCCTCTGGCCTTTCTTTTTTATGTATTTGCTCCAAGTAACGGGATAGTTGTTTTCTGCCTTTTCTCACATACCTAATGTTACCAGGGAGGTCTGGCTCTCCCTTCCCTCAGAGCTTATCGGAGAAAGTTTAAGAATCCTTTTTGGAAATTGATGGTGGAAATTTGGAGGATGGCTGTTCGTGCTGTACATTTTTAGATGCATTTCATTCAGGACCCGGCGGGTATGGGATAGTGGGAAGTGGGATGGGTTGGTGTGTGTGTATGTGTTGTATTTTCTTGTACATATAATGTTCCGTAAATGTATTGAATGAAAATAGATCGATATTGGCAGCGTAAATATTAGTCAAGAGAGAAGACGGAGTGGGAGAAAGTCCTGTTTTATGTCCGATAAAATTACATCCTGCTGTGTTGACTTTTACCAGTACATACTTGGAGCTGGATTTAAGCGTGTCAGATCGGAGGTAGTGATGTTAT
Source organism: Desoria olivacea (assembly GCA_034695115.1). NCBI lineage: Eukaryota > Metazoa > Arthropoda > Collembola > Entomobryomorpha > Isotomidae > Desoria > Desoria olivacea. The sequence goes on along the minus strand of JAQFZA010000079.1, from coordinate 22,792 downwards.
TATTGGAAGTTGGAAGTATTAGGAGTGGTATACCAAACAAGGAGATGTGAAGTAATCTTCGTAAGTCATGGAGAAAGAATTGCATTTTCATAAACTCCTTTGGCTCCATGATTTCCCTTCCATAAAAAGGTTATTTTGAAGGAAGCTTCTAAGATTGATATTTATTGTGGCTTCAGACTCCAGTGGCGTTTCCAGCTCTTGATTTATGACACGGAAATTGAACGGTTTTACTACAAGGATAAAACAATGACTCATTGTTTCCCCACCTGCTTGCCGTACATTGTGTATATGTGCCAAAATAAATAGAGTAGCTTGGAGGTGCGTGCTTTGTTCCGTTGTGTATGATGTATGATGTGTGCATTAACACAGATGATGTTTGAATTTGAAAGGCTTTTGATGCATGAAAACAGCCTATTAATTTCTGACTCATATCATATGGTGTGGGATAAGTAGGCAATAAAGCCTACCTACGTATAGTATACAGAATCCGGGCTCAGTAGAGGATTAACCTTTGCACATGTCATGCATTATGCGCGATAAGTAAAAGCTATATAGTACCTTATTATAGTGGTTTGGGTTAATCAGTGTGCACGGTACTTGGTTCGGTTCCGAGGTCGTGGTCCATGACCCATAAATTCTACCCGGCTTTTAAGCACTTCTGTGTAAATGACAATAATAGGCCGGATTATTTACACAGCGTTTCCTTCTTTAGTTCTTAGTATAGAATTCTGCTGGTTTATTAAAGTGCTAGATTATTTATGAGGTATGCTTTGGCCGTATGGTAGTACATTTATAAAACGCCACTTGCAAACAACTCCCGTCTTTCTCCTCATTACTGCATGGCTTCGTAAGTTTTTTTTTCCTGCGATATAGCTTTCCCGTTCTATACATACCATGTTTTTTTCTTCGATCGAGCTAGGACTTCGGACTATCCCGTTCTATACATCCCATGTCTGGATAACTAGGTATATGGATGGATAGTTGGTATTTCATATGGTAATGTTATTGGAGTGGGAGTAAGAGCACTGACCCTCGTCGTTAAAGCCGACTTTCAGGGGTAGGACGGGGGATAACGTAGGGAATTGTACGTAAAATGAAAGAGGGAGGACTTGAGTGTCAGAGATGGTTAGGCTTTTTTCTTTAGAGATATGTTTTGTTTTTTGGTAAATTAAAAAAGACACAGTGTTTTTTTAGAGACTTGAAGTAAAGATAATTTAGCTTGGGATGCGGATGAAAAAACGGAGTTTGCTTCATGTACAGTTAGTGGAGAAAGCACTTGTTCAGTTTCATTTTACTCGTCGTGGTATTTGTTAGGAACGAAGGAGTCAAGAAGTGTTTGCTATAAAGAGGAGGGTAGAGTCGTTCAAGTCTTTCCTGTGTCGACTCAACCGTAAAAGTTCACTGTACGGGGTGGAAGGTTAAAAAGGTATGCATACGAAGGCAGGGCTGGATTTGTAATTATGTACAATAGCCTAAGGTCTGTGGTGGTTCTATGTGGAAGCAGCAGTGATATCTCTGTATTCCTACTTCCTCCTGGTGCATGGGGAACATGGACTGTGTCTCCCTTCCGTCTTTTTCCCATGTTCTCCCGTGTAGCTCTTGGAGTTGTTTCCTGGTAGACGGGCAGTGCTTACTCACCCTTCCAAAACTTCCAATCCGGCTTCGGGTATCAGATCTCGGACCCCTTCGGGTCGGTTGCTCGGGAGGGTTAGCTTTAGTGGTGGAAGTTTAACGGGATTTTCATTCCACACATTCAGTGAAAGTTGTGCCGTTCACTTCTCTGGCTGTGTGCTGTATATGCCTCTCTATTTTTCTAGAACTTATCTCCCCTCGCTATTATTATTTGTGTCTCTTCTTCTTCCGTCGTGTGTTTCTGTCCCCCCTGCTAAAACATTCACTTCTGCTGGGTTATGAAACTGCTAAAGCTGTTAGTACAAGTGGTGGTGGATTGTGGATTGGATCTCAACTCGTTGAAATTCGTGAAGAAGTGAGAGGAGAGAGAGAGAGAGCTTGATATATAAAAAAATTCCTCTGACTTTCCCCTGTATTTTATACCGTTACACCCCTCCCTTCTTGCAGTATTTCATAAATCCTTCATCATCATCTTGGCTAATGTTCCTGTTCGTCTTATCATTAATATTCTGGTATTCAATTCATCATCGTAAATTTTGTACCACCTGCCCCAATCCTTTTGCCGGTTATGAAGAGTCACCAGACTGGAGGAGTATCGAGTAGGACTTACTCCTAGTAAGAGATACACATTTCTACCATATTTCTTTCCCTTTTATCTGCTTAAGCTCGGCTGTGAGAGAAATGATAACAATTCATCCTTTGTCTTCCATACCGTTTTTTGCTTGCATCAGCGACTGTCAAAGGCCTTGTTTTCCTACACTCTGCTCGTACCATGATCGTGTTATAAAGAATAAGGAGTTTAGGAAAGATATAAATCTGTCTTTTCGTTTCGTGCATCTGTAAATCGTGTTGGATTGATAAGGGTTGAGAATCCTAGGTTGTTGTATGTAGAAGAGTCTGATGTGGAGACTACCGAATCTTGGTTGGGATACGCGAAGGGAAAACCAATCGAGACTAATACATTAGATCCATTCCATTCCTCTAATGGTAAATGGATTGATAATACTTCTTCTTCCGGCTTCTTCTGCCGTGCCCCTGCTCATAGGTTCAGAGAGAATGACGTTTATCATAATAGTCATCATATCAATGTTCAATGTATCCCCTCCTCTGCCTTCCTTTCTTTGCACAAAAGACATCAAAGAAACACTGGGAAAGTAATATTGCTGAGTATGGGTACAGCAGCTACATACGTACAGTAGAATGGGTGTACACATATTTGAGGATCAACATCGGCGGTGGTTTTGTGGAAGGTTAGTTGGGTTTCCCTCAAGCAATTTTCTCCACGCTTCATAACCATAAGGGAAAATCAAGATAAAAGTTCCCCTGGTAGAAAACACTAGAAATTCGGCTAGCCTTCGCTGCTGGATAGACAGACAGGATGACGGAGAAAGTAGGGGAGAAAGGTGCTCTGGATGAACGGAATTAGTTCCACAATAACAAAAGTGTATAAAGGGCGAAATGGCATTGGATGATATATTTTGTTGTTGGATGGGCGTAAAAATAGAATCCCTAAGTCCCCCCTAGTCTCCTGGATAGTTTCCATCTCTGGCCGAGGGAGGAATATGTAGTTTGTCCACGTAGGGAAAGTAAGAAGAAGAAATTAAGCCTTTCGTTCCTTATTCCGCTCCCAAGTTTCTAATATCCAACATTGCTTTCAAACCGGCTTAGGTTTATATATGTAGAAGTATGTGCTTGAGTGTCAACGGGAGAAAGTTCCTGTATGTATAGCCAAGCCGAAGAGGATGGCGGATCAAAAGTCAACTCGAGTCGACTTAGTCCCAATGCCTGTTTCAATGTTTCTTCAGTGTAAATCTTATTTTGAACTCACCTGTAGTTTTCATCTCATGTTTTTGTTTCTCCAGGAAAGGGATTTTCAGTGCAGCGTAAAAGTTTTTCTTATTTCGGTACATCATTCATCCTTAATAGTCTTTTAGTCTCTTGTAGACTAGAAGCTACATTCTTCCCTCCTGTACAAGGTGCTTAGTCGACTTGAATAACATCTTTGCTACAAGTCATTCTTCCCATTAGTTCAATGAAGATCTTGTTTCAGTGATTTCGAATTTTGATCTACCTTAGTACATGGAATAAATAACCCTTTAAGAATGGTGACTCGGTTTAGAAAAAAAAATAAATTGTCGAGGGAAATCTGATGAAGAGTTTTGTGATTTCGGTTGTGGCTTTCTAGAAGGTAATTGTTAGTAATTGTGCTCGAGTTACTCGTTTCTTGGGATTCGTTGCTGAAGGGAAGTGGATGACCGAGTTTTGAGATTCCCAATGTCTACGGAATCAAATAAGATAGATGTTTCTAATTAGACAGTCAGTCAGTCAGGGAAGTTGATGAGGCACGTTTCATCGTAGACATTTTAGACATAATGAAGTTTTCAGATATGGTCGTGCCAAAAGTTTATTCAAGTTGAAGAGGACAGGAAGGCATAAGAGAATTCGAGGAGAGATATGCTGTCTAATAGCCATAATAATGGTACGGGTGAAAGAAGTAATATAATATTCTCTAGAGACAGGCTCATCATAGCCGTCGAATTGAACTGCCTTTCCTTTTGTTTCATCTCCTGGCCTGGCTTTTTAGTTTCTGACTTTCACTCTCAATCAGTTGAATGTTGAGTGCGAAATGCCCATCGAAGAGGGTGTAAGAGGTTTTTGGCATGGAAATCATCCAACTCCAGCAGACATAGTTTTAGATTTGATTTGGAGTTGTGTACTCAGCGCGTTGACTGATTGAACGCTCGACTGGGTTGTTTGTTGGCTTTGGTTGGCGTTTGGAGAGTGTCCGCCAACTGTGGACGATGAAACCATAATGAGGGACATCCACCAAACTATTAGAAAGGTTGAGGTTGACTCTTTTAGGTTGAAGATTCCATTAAGCGAGGAGCAATTTTATAGTGTTTGTGACGAAGATATGGTATATAGTCGATAGAGAAACTATCTTTCTCAACATCGGGAGACGGTTGAAATTGGCAGTCATTGTCTAATTTTGTGAAACACGTACTTGAAGTTGATTTTTGCACGGTTAAGGTGCCGTTGATGTCAGTTTTATTGGGTAATTCGCTAAATCCTTTCATCAACTATTTCAGATTACAAGCCATGGGGAAGATTACATGAAAAAGTGCCAAGCCAAACGAAGATATGACGGAATAAATTACAGAGCAAGCGGGATAAGAATCAGCGGATTGCCGCACTCAAGCTTTGTCTCCTGGGCAGAAATAACAAAGAAGAAGGTAAAATAAAGTGGAATGAAGTTTATTCGAAACCTCCTGTAAATACATGCACACAATCCGACGACTCAGACAAGTAAAGGGTTAAGGATTTAACTGGCAGAGTCAAGAAAGAAAGACAACCGGAGAAGATTTCTGTGCGAGAGGCTTTCGTTTAATTTAGACGTAACTGGCAGGAGCGCCGAGTAAATTGGATTGGATTGGAAGGAATCTCCCGGAACCATTTTTCTTATTCTCCTAAGGCAAGTGAAACTGGAAGGAAAATGATACTTTGACATAAGCGCAATCTTGTCTAGTAGATGTGTAAAATGGTGACGTGACATGATGGGGTCATCCCACAGAGGATATTGATTTCGACCAAGGCCGTCATTTTCTGGAAAGTTATACTCTAAAGTTTTCTATTATTACCATGTGTCAGTTCTGCTCGTGGTTTTATTGAAAAGTGATCGATTGACAATAAGTAAAGTGACCAGAGTGTCCCATCTGTATAAAATGCCTTGTCTCCCATCACAAGCTGAAGAATCTTAGGCTGCGTTTGGATTGTTTGAAAGAAAATTGTGACACCGAGCCGTAAAAGTTCTCATCTCTACTACGCTATTTTATCTCGGATTGAGCAGTCTCAGACCAATTTGTGGTTGGAAACCATTTTCGGTGTTTCGTGTCTCTTTAGTATAGCCAGAAGCCATGCAAGAACTCTTCATACTTTCTGCAATCCTCTGCCTCATCACTGAAGGTAAAATTTTGCTTTCACTTCGTTTTTCGATATTTCTACATGTCTCGTCGGTAGTATCATATGACTCGGAAGTGTATGACTGTTAGAAGCATGAACTCAAAATTACTTCTTGTCGGTTCGTTTCATGGGATGTGTTGAATCCCTATAGGTCATAAGGGTCGGTCCTTATCTTTTGACCAATTTGAAAAGTGACCCAGCAAAAAAGTTTGAAGTTGCAGCATTAGCACTTCTTCCAATTTACTCCCATTCCCGTTTTTGAAATATCAAAGTTTGTGAAAAAATGAAGTAGCATTATTTTTAAGATATAGAACTTCCTGTCAGCTTAATCCCAACTTGTAAGTCTCAAAGAAAAGGGGGCTGAGACTTTTGGAACTTTGGAGTAGTCCATCGGCATCGTGTAGAAAAAATGCATAGGTATTACGGTATACGGGTTTGCAAAATAATGTCTGCCTGCTTTCACTTCGTGAAAAGTTCCCTGTAAATAACACTGGAACGCATGGACATTCGATTCGTGTCAGCTCCATATAAATATAGATAGGTATACGAGATGGGTTTTGTCATAAAACCCGGTTCATCGATAAATCGACATTTGTTATTATGCACACAAATCGGTCAGGTCAGACATTCGTCACGGCAGGTTGAACCGTTGAATTGTGGTAGAATAGGAACGATTTCTATGATGATGGTGTGGTATATCGTCCCACTTTTCTTTTGAGTAATTTGTGAGGAAAGGAAATGTTTATTTTAGTTAACAGCCGATTGTAAACTTATAGAAGCTCTAGCTTCCGAATTGTGTTTGTTTACACCTTTTCCATCATCCAGCACTAACACCCTTAATAGTACATGTACAACATTCGAGGCTTCTTTTGCCCAGCATTAGGGAAAGGAAGTTTGTCTCGCTAAACAAGTACAGGCAGTATCTTGAGCTTTATATTAAAGGAAGTTCAGCGTGTAACTTCTTGCACTCTGGCAATTACGGAGTTTCTGTTCTAGTCTTCTAGTGTTAAAAGTTAACGGCGTCAAGGTGTCAGCAAGTCGGTGCGGTCTACAAGTCTATATATGGAGAAAGATATTCGCCTTCTTTACTCTTTGCCAGCCTACCTTCGTCTAAGCTTCTAAATTCCATAGAAGCATCTAATAGACTAATACCTTTTGATCTTATTAACTCAAAACATTGAAGATGTATGAATGTATCTTGACTTTTAGCTTACGGATATTCCTTGAGGCGATTACCCAGCCGGGCTTCGTGTTTCGACTTTCTTTCCTGTGTGTACTTGCAAACTGACTGTAACTTCGGAACTTTACCTTAAGTAACTGGGAAGGGAAGACTGAATGGGATATGTATGTATCTGCCCTAGGCGAAGTGTTTATAAACTTTGGAAGGGTTAGATGTTTTGTTATTCTATTGAATTCCTGAGGTCACTTAAAGGATGGCATGTCACGTAGGGAATATAGAGGTTTAGAATCTAAGAGTAATATGGGGTCAGTTCATTCAGCTGTTAAAGTCAGTAAAGACTTTTGCTTCCGACGTTTCCTGTTTCGTCCATTTTGTTGAACTATTATATTTAACGGAATGATGAAATTAACGTTGTTCGTTCCGGTTTACCGAAGTACTAAATATTAATGACATTTTTATAGTTCTCAATCGGTATTACTCAGAAATAGTATGATGGCTTATGAATTTATGAATGAAAAGCCAGCTTCCGAGCTTATGCTAGACATAGCGATTAGACATGAGTGGAGAAGACGTAATTCGGTTAATGGAAGACTGCTGCTGGTGAAAACTATAACTCAGGCTGGCTGTGACAAATTCCCCTCTCGATTAGAGGACTTACGGGCACGAAATGAAAGTTTAGGAATTATTAGGAAAGTCGTTTGAAGTGAGTTGAGGCTTTAATGTCCCATTGATTACAGAATGGAGTAAGGTTCTCACAAAGTATTAATAATTAGAGTGGCGGTGGATGACTACCTTTCATGAAATAATAAAAGGATCCCTTCGGCCCTTGTGAAGTTGTAATCATAATATGGATGGATAGTCAGTAGTCAGTTTCCGCAGATATGCTCCAACTGAATTGTTTTGTGAAGTTGTTGAACTTTGTGTCGGTACTTGTAATGGAAGCTGATATGGCTCTGTACTGCTACAACCTACAATCCCTTTCTTCCACCCTTGTCTTCTTCATATCACATTCTATTCTATACGTGTAATCACATTACCCGAAAGCAATCTATTGGAATATGCAAGACACACACACACTTATTCTACATACAAAGCATATCATCGTGTTGAATGCTGAATGTACTGCAGTGTAATTCAATTCAATTCCAACATCACATAAGTCTTCCCTTGGTCGAGAATTCAGCTGGAAAATAGTGATTTGTCGAGGAATAAATTGTGATGAAAGTGAGCTCTGTAATTGAGTTCTGTGAGACTACAAGAGACAACGACTTGTTCCCATCTTGGAAGCTGGATTGCTGGAAGGCTAGGGGGTTTGAAAAATTCATGAGGAAATAGTCCTTTGGTAGAAAATGCCAGTTTGTGGGAATAGAGCTATCAAATATAAAGACTTGTTTGAACTTTTATCTACCCGATTCGTCCAAACATCTTTTATATGGCATACGGAGACAAAAAAATCAGAGTCAAAAATGGTTGAAGTTCTTTCTAGTTGTATATTGTTTTGTATGACAGAATTGGACGGCTTAGTTTCGTTTAGGATAGGCATAAGAGTTTTCTGGAGAACAGAAGCGAACATTTTACAACTTCACAAGACACAAGAGATGACATGGGTCGGGTCGGGACTTGAGACTTTGAGACTGAAGGGAGAGTACCGGCTTAGACCTTGCAAGTGGTTGGTATGTATCATCATTTCCAATTGTAGCACATGAAACATGAAAAGGTTATTTGATTTTAAAGGGAAGTGAAAATAGAAGAGAAAGTCAATTTCGACGTTGTCCTTCGTTCCTCTCTCCAAAGTTTTGAAGCATGCATGCAGGGCTTTGTCTTTTATCTAGAACACCAGCGGAGACCAATAGCCAAGGAGTTGTGAAGTATTTAGAATTCTCTACTGGTTACATTTCGTATTCAGAGGCTCCGACGTCGCTCCGTTGGAGCTAGAATGAAGGTTACATGGGGAGACCGGCTACGCTACCAAGCTACTTGGGATTAACGGATATAATGTTGTCTGTGAGGGTGTGTGTGAGGAGTGTGGATAAAATATGAATTCAGGAGAAATAGTAGGAAATAGGCAGGATAGTTGATGATTTAGTGTGCTTGGTATAAAACTCGTAAACCTGAGGTTTTTGATATTCTGAGGAGAGATGAATCTAGGCCGAGGGAAAAGGCATTTCTCGGTTTTGACAATTTGATGAGCCACTTTTAGGAATAAATGCGGAAAGACTGGGCGGCGCAACCGTACATTTTCATTTACTGTTTGGTGGAGAAAGTTTTAGGCCCTAGGGTATTTACAGACTCAGTGTAGGAGTAGGATGTGGTCTATGTGTAGAGAATTAAGGGTAACCCGAAGGGTTTGGTTTAAAAGAGACATTGATATGGCCTAAAAGATTGGGTGAGTGATATGGAAGTGTAAAGATTTTCGTGAAATTATTTAACATGGTCAAAGAAGGTAAGAATAGGAAGGATTGAATTAAGTGTTAGGTAGGTAGGTTATTAAAGTATGAAGGCGGAGGAAGTAGCTGGATGGAATTATAATTAATGGGTGGGAGGTTCTGCTAAAATGTTGTCTGCCTTATTAATATACCTACCCTCTACATGGGTATATGACGGGTCATTTAGTTTAATTCTTCTATTCATATTTCATTTCCCTTGGGGTCTGTTTGTTCAGCTAATTGGCTGGATAGGCAGTGAGGCACTGCTATCATATCAAAAGTCTTATCGTCCATTTAGTAATTGGATGGGGTGGGAAGTCGGGTAAGTAAATGTTGATGAAGAAGCGGTTTGACTGAAGAAAGTTTTGGGAGGAGAAAGTTTATGCAAGTAAGGTTTCGTGTACTGATGTGGGAAAGGAAGTCATAAAAGTGAAGGATTTATTGTCGATGCCAGAACTGATTGTATGGATGATGTATGATTGTATTTTCTTGTTTTTTTTGCCAGGTGCACCATTTGCCGGTGACAAGGAAGGGAATGGAGGCGAAGACGTGCAGAGTATTTGGGTTGACCAAGGGAGTAATTTGACATTACCTTGTGGAGGACTTCATGTCAGGGATAATGGTTCCGTCATGTGGATTCACAAGGACAGAAGGGGCAATATAACAGATCGTATTCAAGACGACGGGAGCATATTCTTTCCAAGTCTTCAGGTTTCTGATTCGGGAGTCTATGAATGTCGAACGGAGGATTCTGATTCCAATAATTACCATTCCAGAAGACAGTTGTCAAGTGCCGACTTTTATGAGGCACGTGTACGAATCCGGGTTCGAAGTAAGTCATGTTTAACTTGTTTATCATCATACAGCTCTACTGTTCGAAGTTGTTCTGCGTTTTCGTACGTAGAGTTTAGGGACGCAGGGTCGGGACAGGTTATAGTTGGAGTGCATGATTTTACAATATTAAATAAAAGTGGGAGAGAGGTCATATAAAGGAGTGTGAAATATTAGAGTGCCGTTCAGAGAAGTGAGGGTGTAATATGTACTTTTTTGATCGATCTCATTGAGTTAAGACCTGAGTCAGACTGACGCAGTTTCTGGTACGCTTTTATCTCGATTCCGACCTTTGTGTAGGATAGGAACTCGGCTAGTACTTGAATAGTTTGAAGAAGTTATATATTGTGGGGGACTAAATTTTATTCAGGTGGCATTGGACGTAAATTTGTCTTCTTTCTTTGATTTCTTTTCGAAACGAGCCCTCATGGGAAGGTCGGTGGGGGACTGTTATGGTGGAGTTGGGTGTGTCGATGATGGTTTTGAATGATAGAGAAAGTAAGTTGAGTTTGAGTATGGAGTATCTAATGTTTGCCACTTTTGACTTTTTATGTAGCACCTCCTCATGTCCTGAAGAATGTAACTGTGACGCCTTTTACCATATTTGCCTTGGTATCTTGGGAAATCGATATAGATGGGGATGGTGGATATCCCGTTAGAAGTTTTCAAATTGCTTATCGCCTACAGAATGCCACTGAAAATGACTGGAAAACATGTATCCCTGCCTACATCGATCCTCTTTCGGTAAGCCGGTTTTGTTGCACGGAAATTCAATTCACAATCATGGTATGACACTCTCGAAAACATCTCAACCTGCCTATCTTCTGCCATAATTGTTGGTTTACATCCCCTGACTAAAATGATAAAAGCTTCTTTGAGCTGATGTAAAGAAATGGTTCTTGAGTCTACGTCTTCCTTTGAAAATGTCGGATCCATATAGTTTTGTACCTTTCTCTCTCCTATTCTATACCATCCCAAGCTATGAGTAATGCAAATAAATCCAATTGATCCTTACTTTTATTACCTATTATTCCGTATCCCGGGTGCAAACTGCTTTTGTTAAGACGTAAGAGGTGCATTGGGACATTGTAAGTATGCAGTAGGAGGTAATTTAATGGTAAGTGGATTCAAGTACGATTTCTCATTTTCATTTCTTTTATTTTCTCACCTACAGAGGCAGTATAATATCTACCATCTCCAGCCCAACTCAACGTACTTGATGAAAGTTTGGGCTAATAATGCGCTGGGAACTGGTCAAAGTACAATCGTAGAAGTTCGCACGCAAAACGACCTCCAGGAAATCGGTATGTGAATTCTAAATTTCTTTTTCAGTATCGAATTTTCAAGACAACGGTGGATTATTGTAAATTATGACTTTTTGTACTTGCAATTAGAAGGAGTCTGAAATGTAGTGCATGATAATTGAATTCATGTCCCGGTGAATTTTTTCATATATCCCGTGTTTCTACATATTTTATAATGTTTGTAACTTAGGTATATCTTTTTTTATATCGCTCGGGGTAAAATTACTTTCTACAAACGTTTACCATTTCATAAGACAGCCACGGGAAGAAAAATAGAATTTGATTAATCCTCAAAATTTGTATGCAAGCTATAGAAAGAGAATTTACATTAAATTCTACGAAATTTCTCCATTGTCCTTGCTCAACCGAGAACGAAAAGAAAGAGAATGAATTTCAGGTATTTCATATGAATAATTCAGCATTGGAATAACCGGCCATTGTTTTTTGTCTGGGGCTGTTAGATTGGATTGAATTGTAAAATGTACCATGTATTCAATAGTACTCAACATTCAGCCCAGTATTATAAGGACTCTCTGCTAAATAGTCTAAATTTGGTCGTTAATTTATTTGGCACTTGTTTAACCTGAATGGAATATCTGCTTTTGTGTTCCAGAACTGGGGAAACATTTTTTGGATGGAGTCGACACCTTTGACGTTAGGATATGGATAATTGCTGTTGGAATCGTGATTTCTACGTTACTCATATTGGGAGTAGCCACCTGCTGTCTTTTCTATAAGGAATATAATATGAACCTTGCGACTGATTCACGGGATGTTGACGGAGAAAGTATTGAACTGATGCCGAACATAATATTGAATCCCGGATATGACTTCCAGCCCGAGCACACAGAGCCGGATGAAAACTCGAACGATACCACAGCACTTCGAATTAACAATAATTCCGTAGTTCATCCTGCTCGTGTTTGACACATACAGATATCTGGCCCCAGCTTCGGAACAGGATCCGCCTCTTCAGTATCCGTATCATCGACGGCAGACGGGTTCACGTCGTACATCTAATAGCGGAAACTGTGTGGACTTGGGATTGCATATACAATTCGATCCCGATAATTAGTCAGCATTCCAAAGAAGATGCTTCAATAGTCTCACAAAAACTAAAAGATACAAATTTCCATCAGCTATGAGGAAACGAAGTTGCAGATAAAATCTCACGTGAAAGCATTATAACGATCGCAGTTATAAGCTTCTGGTCGTAACTCAGTAGTATGATTAGAGTGACTGTGGAGTGGAACTAGGAATATAAAAAAAGTTTTATTTTGAATCAGTAGGGCATACAACGAAGGCAAATACATATGTGCAGCATAGTTGCATGCTCTCGTACTACATACAGTTTTGCATATCTTGTCAATGTAAATGCTCGTCGTTCCATGCTTGCATATAATGCGGTATGAGCGCATTTGGAGTCACTAATAAAATGAGTTGAAGTGCATTAAGGCTGCTAATGCAGTCAAGCACAGGTAAGGGTAGATTTAAATTTGAGGTAGGCTTTTATATCTGCAATTTTTAAGACGCAGTAACGCAAACACATTATTGTAATCCCGTTGAGGACGATTTCTACAATGGGTTGTGGATAGAGTGCAGTTCGCTGAATTGCTTTTAATATAAAAACACGAAGTATTACTTTTGTGGAATCCAGACCACCATGAATAAGCTTATCAAACTAATGTTAAATGTTATAAGTGTAAAGTAAAGGCGATGTTAAATGTACACATGAGCTCACCTTATTGATAAAGTAGAATACCTTATTAGAGACGAGTTTCAAAAAAATCTGTGAGGTCTCTTCTGCACAGAATTTGTGCTAGCCGATTTTGTTTCTTAATTGAAAATTATCGTGCTAGTTTTTTTAAACTTCGAAAGTTTAATCACAAATTAGCTGATCGGTTTATCTAAATTCTGCTCGAAGACCCCACAGGAATATTTTGAAACTCCTATCAAAGATGTTTATACTTTGTCAATCTGGACTACTCAAACACGCTCTTAAAGGATCAATGACGTTGTTGGATGTTGACTTTCTGTCGTATTCACTTCGTCGCTTGTGATTAGATCACTCTAAATTTTAGATAACCTCTTGATATACTAGTTTTATCTGCATTTGAAGTTGAGCTTTGAACGGTATTCGTTTCATATCGTGTGAAGGTATTACAAGTTTGAATTAATGATTAACAGTGTGATAAATTGCTGTATTAACTGTTTCTCATGAGAATTATTTCATACTTACGGAAAAGTTATAGGTTTTAAGTCCTGTTTTCATTTCACCTTATAAGTTCTAATAGGAACTGAGTTTACGTTCTTAATGAAACCCTAAAGCTGTTAAATAGTCCCATTAAATGCTCTGCTGCTGTTTTAATATACATATTGACATGTAGAATGTAATCTACTACTCAGAACCTCCTGTTGATATTATTTTTATTTCCATGTTATTTTTTAGAAATAATTTTTATTATTATTACCTATTTATAACTTATAAACATGCCGAAGAAGACCATGGAACTGATGGAGGAACGTTTTGCCATATTTTGTTACAGAAATATCTATATACCAAGACCAGTCCTAAATCTTGTTGTGGGAATATTGAGCCGTACTTATTAAATAGTACTCATTCTCTCTAATCACTAAAAGCACTGAATGTAACCTTTGTTGATCTGCATTTATATAATTCTGTGTTCTATATATCTATAAGTTCGCTATTGTTACTTCGTACTCAATACTAATATTATTCTGAAAATTACGAGACTTCGATGTGAGAGAAACCATGTTACTGAAGATGATAATAATAATAACAAAAGGGTTTACAAAATCTCTAATGTCACATTTTATTCACCCGGAGCATTTGGCAGTCATTAATATGTTACATCTTTAACATACGACAGGAATGGCAGGAAAGAGGAAACCCTTTCATTTTGTTCGACCATTCGTCATTTGGATTTAGTTTCAATTCTATAAAGAATTGCTTCCCTCTACCTACCAACCTACCTTTAATTTTCAAACAAAATTGGCATCGTTAAACGTGATCAAATGCTCATCCAAGTGGATGAAAAGGTTATGGTTGCACGAAGACATGCTTCCACTAGTTCCACTCCTGCCTGCCTACTTATCATTATCAAGCAACTTATCAGGATTATTGTAGGTATGCAATTCAGAGATAGTCGTCATGACTCTTTTTTCGATAAATGTTGACAAAAGGAATTCCAGGAATCATACGATTTAAATATGAATAGATGATAGATGGAAGGAAAGAAACGTAGGAGTAGAGTTGTTTAGGATCTTCCCCCCTATGAGAGGATAAGATAGACCAGACTCACTATATCCATAAGCCGACTTCCTTCCGTGTAGGTACATTATATCAAATGGCACAATGACGCTCTTAGAATTTTATAAATTCTAATAGACTGCAGGTTTCGGAAAGAGTCGATTTCATACATTTGTTTAGTCGAAGCTAAACTATGTCGAAAGACATGCCAAAAAAGTATGAATTTCACGGACTAATACTAATAAATGCCATCCTCCATCCAATTGCGGAATGTCAACTACCGTACTACAAGCCAAGCTAATTATATACTACATTTTACTGTTTTTTTACAATTTAAATTACGATAACGATATTGTTCAGGACATTGCGTAGCTCTGGAAAGTGTAAAATGAGGTCAAAACGACTGCATTTTATTGAATGCTGCCTTTGTTTCGTAGAATTGACTAATGAGATTTATTTTCCTCTACATCAAATTTGGATTCAAAGTTTATATAGATTGAGAAAAGAAAGAGTGGTGTGGTGAGTAGTTAGTTAGTAATTGGCAAAACACGTTGCATGCAACACAATTTTGCCAATTTTTGGATTGACAATAACCACTTTTTTGGTTAGATGTTGGATCGGGGCAGGGGAAGACATTCTAGTGCTTCTTACTCAGCCTTCCCTCGCACTTTTCCAGCTCCAGATTTGACTTACTTTCTGCCTCAGCTAAATCATCTTCGTTTATAGTTTTTTGTTAACCGGCAACGGCAACACTATAACATTCACTTTTTGAACATGCAACTGGACGTCCAACATTAGTAATTGCAGTGCACATTGTTCATGATACAAAGTATAAAATACGAAGTTCTTATTTTGATAACCGTCTCAAGAATACGAATCAAAGTGGCTTGGGCTCTCTTGGAAGTTTGAAATTGAAGGTAAGGTTCAAGGTTTCATCCTTTTCTCGTCTTCAGTTGAATTTTCAAATCACGAAAGCAGATGCATTTCCAAAATTTAAAATTTCAATGCACAATGAAATGTTTAAAATGTGGGTTTCTGAATTCCGAATTTTATTTGCAATTTCTAGAAAAGTTCAAAACCAATAACAATAACTTTGCTACTGGTGTTAACTTTACATCGGACTATTACAACAACAGGACATTTTTGTCCTAAAATTTGAGTGTGCCCTTTGACAACGCACAAGCTCACAAACTCAGGACGTCCAACATGACGACCATCTTTGGATCTGGGGCTAGTCCTCCTCCTCCAACTGCGCCATCCAGATTAAATACTTCGTCAGACAATTCTACGAAACCCAACGACTTGGCAGAAGCTTTATCACCTGAGGTAATGTTTTCTTTAAAGTATGGACTTAACTGAATCTGGTGTTTTTAATATCATGATGTGTACTGTATAGATTCAGATCCAACGGACTTTGAAGGCAGCAGTTATTGGAGTTCTTTTTCAGATGGTTTTCATCCCGTTTCTTGCATTGTTTCTCAAGTATCCAGTGGAATTGAGCAATGGAAAGGGGTATCCGGACCCAGCCGTTGTTAAAGAGTTAGATCCGATACACATTTCAGTTGCCGTTTTGAAAGTATTTGGGGGCGTGTTCTTTAACTTTGAGGTTCTAGCACTCATTTTGATCGTATTTGCTGCAACGGTGTCCCTCAGTACGAATGCAAAAGGTATAAATCTCAAGATTTCGTTCAATTGTATTTGGTATATATCATTTTGCATTTATATTTGTATTATGTATAAGTTTTTTAAGGTTGTAACTCTATTGCTTGATTATAGTCATGAAAGTGCGGCCAAGAAATAAGGCAGAGTGGTTTCGAAAGTGGTTCTCCACTAGGCTCTGGTTCGGATCGTTCTTCACTGGCCTGTTGACAGCCTTTCTCTCACGAGTCTACCTTTCCCTGGCCAATTGGGAATATTATAACATCACTTACGTTTGTGACGAAAAGTAAATTTAGTTTTTCCCGAGTGGTATTTTGAATTTGGGTATTTTGGTAATTTTAATACCGGTTTATACTCTCTTTAGGAATATAGACGCAACGTGCATTCATGAAAAGCATTTGTTCCTGCCAGTATGTTCATTTATGTTGGGCTTCTATATGTTTTGGGACTCCATTATTTACGACAAGTTTGTAGTAAAGTTTCCTACGATTGAGAAGAAGACGGCCGACGTTCTACGACTTGCCATGCTCGACAACTTTTGGGAGACAATCGTCATTGCTAAGCGTTATATCCCTTTAATTTACATCATGTATTTCTTGGAAGGTAAATATTATGTTGGAAAACTTGTTGCCTTTAAACTATGTATTGAGTATTTGAATTAGCAGAAGAGTATTTAAAAAAATAAATTTGTATTTTTTGTTTACAGGAGGGGTATTTCGAGAGATTTTGAGTTTACTGGGCTATTCTTTGAAAGACCCAGCACTGGGTCACTTTTTTCAATTCGTTGATTTAGGATTGTGGATACAGACGGCCATTTGGCCAACTGTTGCACTTTTTTTCATGAAATCTGCTTGGATTTTACTACAGTTCACAATCACTGAGGTATGAATATTAATATAGCTGAACTCGGCGGACCCTAAAAGCCGATTATTCTTCAAAATCCATAAACACTCATAATATATATGTCATACTTTGCAGAAACTAGCAGTACAAGTGGAAGTTCCGTTTTCGTCTAAAGATGTTCTACGTCTAGGTGACTGTATGAATTCTGCAGATATTTTAATGCGGTATTTGGGATTTTATGAGTTTAAGCTCCTCACTCGTACAAATGGCAAGCAGATTTTGGAGTTCTTTACACTGAGCCATCCAGGTACAACATAATTCTATTATTTTTATTTCATACTTCACTACATTTACTAAAATAATGGGTAATGTCGAAATTTATTAAAGGTGGACACCCTCGAATCTGGAATGGAGTGTGTGAAGCAACATTAAGCTCTTGTAGAGACTTACAAACAACCCTAACAGGTTACTGCTCCCCAATGTCCAGCAAAACTCAGCATGTGGTGCCTGACGACAGAAATCCCATTAATCTGTATTCCTTTAGTCAGAATTTGGATTCGGATAAAAACCCTTTGATTAATCAAAGTCCAATCCTTAGGCAACGTCCTCAGATGAGAGATTTGAAGTATCCGTAAGTATTTATAGTCAGTAACAATGTGTATATGGAGGTCATTTAAATTACATATGATTGTTTAAATGATACATTTGCTTATACAGGCTCGCTCAACAACAAGCTGAAGCTCCTTCTTTGTCGAGGATTTTTATTTTGAGTCCACTAATTTTGTGGCAGGGAATTATTAGTGTATTCAAGGGACAAATGAAAACGGTATGTTAATTTTGTAAATATTAACGCATTACGAATGATAAACATTTCGCCAGATTAATGAGTCTTTGATTTTATACAGATTTATTCTTATTTGTCGTACCTGACAGCTCTGTTCAAGAAAGTGGAACCTGAATTAGAAATAGCCAATGCTCTTGCCAAATACCAACTAATTATTTGGGGAGTAAATGGTATTGTTGAAATTACATGTGTTTCCATCGATCATGATAAATACGGAGTGGTTCAACGTGATATGAGATCAGTCATCCAGCATTTCGTCGATTTGCATGATGTAAATAATTGCACGTTCTTTCTTACCTTTTATGAAATTATTATTTATTTATTTATACATTTGTTCAATTTATATAGAGTCTGGTCCTGTACTCAAAGAATCCTCCTCCTGGACCAAATACTGGAGCTTCAATTCATGCGAAGAAGGAAAACGCACATATTGTCCAGCTTCTTACTCAGGGATGTATGTATGCCTTGTCCAAAATTCATGGTCGATTTTCAGTATATTATGAGTAAGTTTTTAATACTGTAGATATTTTATGTAAACCTTTTAATGGATATCAAAACGATTGTCTGTTTTCTCTTTAGCATTCTTGGTGTGCCAAAAGAATATCAAGAGAAAATATTGATGGTTTCGCAGCTACATCGACAACCATACCTACGGCCGCAAAGACTTATGGTCCGTTAAGAATTATTACTTTTTCGTCACCGGTGTTTTCGAATTGGTGCATTAATCTACCTGGATGAAAGGTGTATTTGAGTCATAGTGGATTAAGTGGATGCGGTTTTGTATCAGTACTGCGAGTTTTTATTAGTGGTTTTTTTTTGAAAAAATCAGGTCTCCGCCAATTTTGTTAGTGTTATTTATGTATTTATTTCCATACTTCTGTGTTTTAAACGTTTCCTTGTTAATACTAATTAAACGAAACGCGCGGTTACAATTGTGTAACTTAATGACTGATTAGTTTTGTAGTTGAAGCATTTAGAGCTTATTCGTTGCCTTAAACGTATCGTTTTGTGATTAGTTGGTTTTAAAGCCGATGAATATGCCTATTTTAAACTGATATTGTCAATCTTAGATATAACTTGTTTTCATTCTGCTTCTGGCAACTCCGGCTCCCTGTTAATGACTGGAGAATTTGATTTCGATTAATTTTGGTTCAGTCTTTCTTCAAGTGATCGAGTCGAGTATTTTTTCGAACGACAACATTGTGGACGCGTCCTCTGTAATTATATTCAACGATTCGATCTGATTCTGTATGATGGCTGAGAAAAGTTCTCTCGACAAATTCAAAACTGAAATGGATTTTCAGAAATAAAATGTTCGCTACAAAGTGAAAAGGATTGTAAAAATGGGTCTATAATTAAGCATAATCATTAAAGTTTGGGATTTTTGACGAATACATTTTTGTTGTTCCTACCTCTAACGCTGGTACAAAATTCATTCCCAAATTTGCACAGAGATTAGCAGTGCTAGTTGATTTAGCCGGCTATATAAATCATCTTCGGCACTGTGATCTGAGGCATACTGGAGACTATATTGAGGAAAGTGTAGAATTATATCATCCGTGTAATAGTCCTTTGATTCATGATTCCACTGATTACTAATATTAAATTGGTGATACACCCCGGATCGGTTAAGCGTGATACGCTTAAGAGGGAAACCCGCTTAACAGGGACAGTAGACAAATTGTGGACCTGTGTAACCTTAAAAGTAAATTTACAAGCTGATTTAAGTAGACAATTTCCGCGTTTTATTGATTGCTCTTTCGATATTTAATTACACGGTGCAATGGATTTGAATAGTCATATGATGGTTCAACAAGCCGATGACAAAAGTTAAAATGTGCTATATAGCAAATAGTAGCAACTTTACTTGTCTCACTAACATGAAACTAACCATTATTTTAGCAAATACGAATACATAAGTATCCATTAGTATCCAGTAATCCAGTAAGTATCCAGTATACATTAAGAGCATGAGTTCAATTTGACACTCGGATCATTCATCAACAGGACATTGGAAAACTGAAACCGAGCTGTGGATTAATGAAAAACTTTAGAAACAAATCGTTATATTTTCATTTATCACGTTCTCCATACACTTTCCAAAGCCCATATTATCACTTGTGTGTATTAGAAAAGATGTGGTATTTCATTTTGAATTCAGATTCATTTTGAATTGATTCATTTTGAATTGAATTGATTCATTTTGAAGCGCTTTTTTTTTACCCCAACAATCCTAATGTTTCGTTCATTCATTTGGAATGTTTTCCTATAAACATTACGTTTATCATTTGAAATGAAATCCGTACTAATTAACAGAGGGGGAGTCATCAAACCAGAAGACTTGATCTGAAAGAATGAAATGAACGAAGATATGCCCCTGTTGCCTCACTCCGGGAGGTCACTTTGTATCTTTTATAGCATCAGCTTCAATTTCCCGACGGTAAATCTCCACAAAACCCGGACTTCAAATACAAAATAGTATGTACGTATTGACTAATATAAAACCCAGGATCAGCTTGATCTACATATAGTAGGGTATTCCTGTCATCATAACTATAAGCCCAGTCGTAAAAAGTCATAAGCTCAAAATTAAAGGACACTTTTATTAAATGTTAAATTTACAGTTGATTATTGATTCGCATGAGTTGGGCGTTTGTATGAAAGCAGGTGGGTTTGATTTGGATTTGCATTCGTAAAGATGTAAAGGATCCTTTTTAGCCTTTAATGGATGCATGACTGGGTGACAGCATGAGTTCTGAGATCCCTGTTATCTGTTATCTCCCTATCCTTACAATACCCTGGGACAAAGCTCTATTCGGTCAAATGCCACTTTTTGAGGGTCCATCTTTCTTGATCCGTGGGCTAATAAGTATTCCCATTCATTTCCACTTTAGCATGAAATTTCCTGAAATCTGAGACCCTTGTTAAAAAGGTTTGAATGCCGATTTTGTGGAGTTGACATGAGCCAATAAACGCTTTTTTCTCACTTACGCAAAATCGAAACTCTATTTGAGAATATATGAATTGAAGTGTTTTCAAAATAGGACTTAGCCTTTCGAATCCATACGATAAAATGGTATAAGTGCCCAAGTTCCCTCCCATACTAATGCATTTGATTTTTAGTCTTTGATCCGTTATCTGTCTGTTGACCTTATTCTGTTTGGTAAAACATCAAGTTCAAATTCATAAATCTAATTTCAGATACAAACTTATACACTATACCTGAGGTTCAGTGTCACTCACAAATGGGAGTTGCATGCAAAAGTAAACAATCACTTCGAGTACTAATTTGATACCTACTTTCAGTAAACAAGATACTTAATTGGTAGTGTGGAAATGAGAAGAAGCGTTCCTTGGTTAAAACCTCATTCCACACCAGTCACTTTAAAATGGCTCGACTTAAACTATCAGCCCGCAGACGGATTCTGTATTCCAAGAAATGCTTTGTATAAGGAGTATGTTGAATTCAGCCGTCTCAATCAAATGCAACCTGTCAATGCAGCCAGTTTTGGAAAGGTATGTGTCTAAAAGATCAAATTCTTTATTGTAAAAGTCATCAGAAAAGACTTCAGCACTTTCAAAACTAAATTCTATTCAGAGTCTGTATTTACGAAGAAAGCCCTCGACGAAGCTAAAAGCCAATATTACGAGTTTGTATTTGTTTGTTTTGTATCCTACAGATAATCCGGCAAAAATTCCCAACATTGACTACCCGGAGATTGGGTACGAGAGGTCAATCGAAATATCATTATTACGGGTTGACCCTTAAGCTCAACTGCATTTCATACACCATGACGGACTTCAATCGAAATTCCCAGTAAGAAAACAAGCTCTTAAAATAAATTGTTCGCATTAAGCTGGTATTTTTTTTTACAACTTCAGACAGTTTTCCTTTCATAGTAAAAAAAAAAACAAAGATACGCTTGTCTTTTCTGAGATTATGACATCATTATGATGCATGGGAAACTTCGTGTCTGATGTGAATATGACGATGAGACTCATACCACACGTAACCAGTCTTCATTTTCATAACACCAACTTGAACGTGAGACTCACGAAACGAAGTAGTTTCAGATACCAATTATGCAATTCAACGACTGGAAGGCACAGGAATTGAATAGATTACAAAATGTTAAATGAGTCACGTTGTTTTAAATAAATAGAATCTTGTTTTTTTATAAAGCCCATTTTATGCTAGTCGTTAAGTGGTCATATTTCAGTTCATGAGTATTAAATTTCCAGACATAATCGAGGATTATTCCGTTGCAAGGTCAGAAGATTTATTACTTATATTATTTACAAATTTGTACAGCCCACCTGACACTTCAAATGACTTCTCACCTCCTCCGGCTGTAAGTACCGAAGTTGTCGTAGTACTATGATACTATGAATATATCCCTCAAAAAATAATATGTCAGCTAATGATGACGAAGTTATTGGGCATTTTGTAAATACGAAGTTATGGATGTTTCAGATCAAGAGTCTCAATTTGCCTCTTTTGCCTTCTCGAGAACTAATTTCTAGTCTTCCTCCTGGGGATCTCCGTAATAACCTTGAAACGGTTTTGGATGTCTATGTTTCCCACTGCAAACGAATTGCCAGCCATGCATTACAATTCCAGCATTCGCAGGTATTGAATTTTTGACCTCTGACACTTGACAGTTCCATACTGTATTTGGATATTAGATAAGTCTGAATACGTTTTTTATCAGATGTGTCAGGAAATCAGCGACTTTTGGCGAGAATTTCTTTCACCTTTCACCCCTTTCCTTGAAGACAACTCAATTTTAAGCCTGCTGGGGGCCTGTGATGCTATTATATACCATGCCATTAGTCAAAATA
>JAQFZA010000078.1:0-73553 GCA_034695115.1 Desoria olivacea | reverse complement strand
CGTTAGCGATAGGTCATTAATGCAGCCTTCGACAACACTTTCACCAAGTAGGTGATAGTCGCTTGTCACATTTTACAGCTAATACGCTTGTTGTGAGAAGTTTGACATTCTTAACATACATTCATATGCACTTATATCCTAGCAGACGGAAAATGTTACTTTTGTACCTGCTCAGCCATCAAGGGTTGAGCCGTTGAGCGCTTCATATTATCAGGAGCAGTCAAGAAAGACAAACTGCTCGTATGTCATATTGTCATGTGTGCCATTAGCATATGTGTCATTTGATCTATAATATCGTCTTGTTACGCTTCGGACTCAGACAGCAGACAGAGAATCTCCAAGCACCGTATACTGTTTCCTTTTCCTTCATTCTTCTTCCATGTCCTTTCTATAAGTTTTCAACTAGATTTCTTCCAAACTCTCAACCATCGGTCATCGGTTTCCCTTCTGCATTATTACAGATTTCTATTATTTCTATGCAAGTTTGTAATTTAATACCAAGGAAGGATAATAATAACAAATTCAGCAGATTCTCTCATATTAAAATTTAATTAACTTCCAAAATAACCCGTCCTAAAGTACAGCAACTTTCAAAAATCATGTTGAATTCATTTATGATAGTTTGATTTATGATTATCAATTACACCAATGTACCATCATCACCGTATTATCACCATTGGGTTTCGAATGGCTTGCACACTTTTATCGAAGCCGGATTAAGACTCCTATGAACGATGTGAAACAATCAGCCACGTCCATATAAAGAAGTCCAATTATGGAGAGTGACCGAACGGTAATTATTAATTTGAAGTAGCCACTTGACCAAATAATTGGCTTTGGGATAACAAATCAAAGCTCACGACCATTCGGTTTCACATCCCGACCATATAATGTTATTTGTAATTAATATTAGAAAATCGAAGATGCAATGGAACTACCAACGTTACCTACATGTATATTGTCGGATGAAAATGTGAGTTAAACTGCTAGGATGATGGAATGATCACGTTTAAAAATACAACATCATTGTGGTCGAGTTTAAAAATAAAGCATCTTTGGGTGTGGCACGCACACACCGACCACCGACCGGAATGAATTTTTACGAGGAATCACATCCCCACAACAACTCTTTCTTCAATGAACCACAAGTTCTGGGTTAAGGACATCATCTCATCACGTTTTTGCTCTACTCAAGTTTTCATATCCGGAAGGACTATTAGCTTTCTCATGAAACCGATCCGCCACTAAGGATTTTTTTCTATATCAGGAACATGAGCCCAGTAAATTATATATTAGTCAGAATTTCTTGCCAATGAATGACCATCTGTGTTCTGTGTTTTTAAATAAACTTAAAGTAGGGAAATTTTTGAAGCGTATGATGCACTGAATAACTCATATATCGTACTACAAACACAATAACCTCGGCTCATGCCAATATTGCCGATGTTGTCTATCAGAAACAATAACAGCCAGCAGCTTATTGAGCTAATCGTCTCTCAAGACTTTCCTTATGCCCGTTTCGCTAGCTTAATTTCAAAACCTTGATGATAGGTCGATAGGTGGACTATTATGAGCACGAGTACATTCGTTCTCGTTAGTGTTATGTGTTATATTATGTTGTATGTTAGGGCTGATTTTTTTTACTGCTCAAGTAGGATATGAAAACATGTACAGACTGTCTAACATATATAAGAAAATGTTAAAGTTTGATCCGATTTACGATCCGTTGCATTTTATGTTTAATCAAACTCTCAACCTAAGGCTAACACATATTTTTAGATAAAATGGGCGATTCGGTTAACTCTAGATTCTAATTCTCTAAAAATGCCTGAAATTAATTGATTTAAGGATTTAATCAGAATTGGTGGAAATCAGGAAAACAATCACCTTGCCTTTCCCTGTTTGGTCAATAATGTTTAGATTTACAAACAACTTTACAGCATGAGCATCTCCAATTATTTATTTTTATTCGTTCTTATGAGATAAACTTAACTTTACAGAGGTCAACAAGCATTTTTTGAAAAACTGAATACATATGATTAGAATAACTTTGTACAATTTTTATTTCAAGGTAGTTCATGGTATGGTCAGACCATGTCAGTTTGGTAGATTACAATTTGTCAAACCACAAGTGATTAAAAAGTTTAATAATATCCAACTCCAACAGCACCTTAAGATCAGCCAAAGACTCAGTCCTTATGAATATTTATGACAACGGCTACCCCATAAAATCCGTATACTTAAACCCAAACATATAGTTAGGAATGAAAATGAAAATACAGAAGAAAAAAAGTTTTTAGGCCCAAGATCACAAAGGAAAATTAGAGGAGTATGCATTTATACCAATGCACTAGTAACACCTAGCCTGGAGCAAACCGCTTCCACCACCGTCATCCTTCCTAGAACGTATCATTAAACTATAAATAAAATCAACAAACACATGTCTACCGCAAATTAGGGGGAAACAAACCTGTCATTTCAAGTCAGCATTAGAAGTTGAAGAAAAAAAATTGCAAATACACATCCCCAAATCCCCATCCTATCCTAACACTTTCAAGAAGTCATGAGATGACAAATCCACATGGACATCATACCTACAAATACAACTCTGCAAGCAATTTCCTAGCAAAATCCTCCAAGCTCCTCAGCTCTATTTTTTCAACTTACACTGACTTACAGAGACATATTTATTTCAGCTGCTATCATCTCTTAAAGTCTCTTTCCATACATATTATACTTTCTCCTTCAAATGTAATTAACTTAGGGCTACATATGTCTACCTACATGCCAGATACGACGAGTCATTTTAATCTCTGAATGGTCAATATGTTTAGATCATTACCATCTCTACCTTGCCTCTTGTCTGCAAGTCCATTTTTTGTTGGTTACAGAACATTTACTTCTTTGATTGTATGAATAGGAAATGTAATAAAAGAATCAAGTCCAAGTCTCCAACATGCAAGTTAGAAACGATTTAGATTTAGATGTATTCTTCTTCAGAGCACAGTAATTACTTTTGTAGATTGGATTGGCTGAGAAGAATATGCTCAGTCACACATTAAACCACAATTGATTGCACTTGTCAAAATACCATCAAGATGTTCATTTATCGGCATTTCTTTTACTTACCTCTTCCTCTTGGTCGTCAAGAGGAATTAAGGCTGAGTATGAGAAAATTCATTTAAAGTGGAGCAATAGTCAAAGTCTTTGATTGTACACTGTATAGTAAGATAATATGCTGATGATTTCATGTAATTTTTTCCGCATCAAAACTGAAAGTAATCTCCTGGCATTGTGCTACATACATAAACAATCAGCAGAGAAGGATTTAAGATGTAAACTTTATAGTGGAGCAGATGCGATACGGCAGGCCTTACCTTGCGAATTGTAAACTGCCAGGAGGAGGAATTTTTTCGTATACATATGACGACGACAACGAAGTCGACGACGGAACAAGCAAAGGAGGAAAACAGTAAACGACGACAAACGAAGTGGAGATAGCCTTCAGCGCATCATTTGAGGTGAGACATCATTTGTCAAATAAGAGTGTCCCGTTCTCGTATCCTAAATTCCGCAATGTCACTTGGACGTGGACACCAACCACCACAACGGCTTCGTCGCCCTTTCTATCAGAGACTAGCCCCAGTAGCCACAGCAGATTCAGATTTCTCAGATATGCATCTACATATTATTATTATATCTATGTGGAATAATAATGAATTTTTTAGTCAACATAATTTCCAGTCATGATTCATTTACCTCACAAAAGACTTGACACCATGCCATGTTTACAATCTCATCTTAAAAGCTACTAACACTCTTCAGTATTAGCTACAATTTCTTTGTGACCACAACGAATTAGCTACACAGCAAAAACAAGGCAAACTGTTCTTTTCTACATTTTCTACCCCCTTCATACCCAATCCACTCCCTTGATCGAATATTTAATGGACGTGGACATTTTTAGAAACAAATCATTTTCTCTATATTATGAAGAAGAAAAAACTCTCTATACAATACAAGCCCATTTGCATGTCATCTCATTCGTTTATTAACAACGGAGGGTCTTGTTAATAACGTTGTAATCTGTAATCAGGCGGAATATTATAACTATAAGTCCTACCTACGAGTCCTAGGACATTGCCAGACAATGTGGAGATGAGAGATTTGGTCCAAGTAGCTCATTTCTTAGGGTGAAATGAGCCCATTATCACAGACACTTTAATATATATTTTTTTACTCTTTGTTCCATCAACAATAGCACTACTGATCTTGAAACCCTCTTCTGGAAAGCAGAAGTGATTCAAGTAACTTCAGCCCGTACACTTCGCCACAATGATCCTCATAATCTTTCTGAGATCGTTTAAAAAAATCCTAAGGTCCTTCTCTCAAGTGCTATTACTGCTGTTGATTGTTCAGACTTTTATTTCGGATGGTCCAGCCCTAGCTATCACACCTAATACTGATTTCTGGCTGAGAAAGTCCGGTTTTGCCAGCCCATGAATGGAACTGCGGATTTTCCTCTGCTCTTATGCTCTCATTCAATTATCATTCCACTTTCTGTTAAATCTACAAAAAAAAATGATGAACACATATATGATAGATACTAGATACCCACAACTTTGTTACGCATACAAATCTTGGCACGCCCTTTCGTCTTGCAACTAAGCACATACGATACGATATGGTAGTCTGCCTTTGATACATTATATACAACTGCCTAAAATATAAAGGTTTTATGATTGAAGACGACTTTACTGCATCAAAACGCATTATTTCATCAAATTACAGGCATGGAGTAAATTGTTTCTAGTACACATATAGCTCCACACACAAGGCTGAGTGATTTGCAGCAAGTACGGTGCGGAGTGGACTAATGCCTAAAACCACAACGAATTGTTTGTTGTGTTATCTCGAGAACGACTTAAGTTTCAAAGTTGTTAGGATTTAGACTAAAATGATTTATTTATATGGAATTATGGTGCATCACATGCATAGAACATAGCAGAGGATTTGTTTTGTTTGCTTCGTCTGTACTCATTCAGCATTAGTATGAGCATTTCGTCCTTTAAATTCAACAACATTCATCTTTCGAGATGTTTCCACGGTATGTGATTTCCTACGTTAGCTTAGCCTGAACAAAGTAAGCACTATCAGTAACCTTAATCGGTAACCTATTATGAGCAGTGGTTAAACACAGGCCATGCTTAGGTTACTTAATTTAATTTTTTGCCTCGATTACCTCAATTTTTCACAATTAAACCATCTTCTTCATCCACCTTCAGCCCGAGCAAATGAATGCAATGTCGACAGAGAGATACGCTGAAGATGATAAGTGTCACGCATTAATTGCTCCCTTTCTTTTCTATTAAGGACTTTCTTGTTTAATGGCAAATTGACCATCATTTATAGAAAGGAACCCACTTTAAAAGCTATTTGATAACAATCCCTTTACTAAATTATATCCAGTTTGTCACAAACCTTCCTTCCATCCTTTGGTATTTTGACTACAATTTAAAGACATCATTTTTAGGAGAAAAAACTCAAAAATACTATACGAACCACTGATCATATAAGCTACTAATTTATAAGCCTTTTATTTCCTTACATTAATTGTATGTCTTTATATTAAAAACAGCGTTAATTCGTTGATTTCCTTGGACAATAAAGCTGAAACCAAACTAATCCAAACCAAATCAATATCCTGATTAATCTAAACTAATATAACCAATACCCTGATTAAAAAAATATTTAATATGCAACCTATAAATAATTAAAACGCATCCCATAATATTAAAGAACTGCATCTACGCCGACAGAAGCCAAAAAAAGTTCAACTAAATGCCCCAAGAAAGATTTACGTGAATCACGTATATACAAACTACAGACTGATTCATATTGAAGGCCAGGGAAGAAGTTAAAATACGAGTTAATGAGGTTTAACTATCACCCACCCCATGCCATATACGAAAATATATGATGGCCCAGTAATTTATAACCGAGTTGATTGAATATGCAAGTAAACAAATGCCTGAAATCGGTCGGTAGATTTGTCAACAAGAACTACATCCTTAATCCTTGCCCTTCAATCATTTAAATTGCCCCATTAAGTAAATACAGACAGATACGGTTGACCATACTAAGCCTGTAGTTATAAATATGCAATACATAGTAAAATCCAACTTAAAAAGAAGAACCTAAATCGATGCACCACCGATAAAATATGCGACATTTCAGCCTTTGTTAAAATGAAAGTTTTCACTAATATCACCAGATCACCACACGACGATCACAGGTAAACAGAAATCTGTCTTAATCTCAAATGCCAGATCGTCCACTGGAATAACGGATTACAATTCAGATCCAAGCTGATTACAAACGTCCTAAATGCATACGAAGACTCAAAATTCTCCATTCATATTTACGCCAAATATTTCCATATACAGTAAGTAAGACTTCCCGACTTCGACTTCAAGTATCTTAACAGTAACACCCACTTTTAATGTCATATGCATTACCACCCCAATTCCGAACTAAACTTTAAAATTCACATGTCAAACATAAGTACGTTGAAAACGGTTCGCCGGTCCTACAGAAACCGCACGCTCATACTTGACACAACGTAGCCACAGCTTTGAACCTGACGAATGCAAAGTACAGACATGGACACATCTTCCTATAACTTAACGTCGTAACTTAAACAAGAAAGGAAGATCGTTCTAACCTCGCTTACCTCATGGATGATCTTACAACCTTTGACAGGGCCGATTTGAGAGAACAACAACAGTAAGAACTCCTCCGTCGTCTGAGCATCCAGGTTCCCAACGTAGAGAGTTCTCGGCTGCGTCTCTTCTCCCGTAAGGGTTTGCTAAGGGGAACAAATAACCGGGTCAAAGATCAGGCACTATTCCTCCCTTTGTACAGAGTAGTCATGCAATGTTATGATTGGAAAAGTTGACTTGACACTCCGAACCGTCCGGACTGCCAAGCCAAGAGGAAATCGGGGAGAGTGTTTTGAACCGGACTTACCATATCAGTGCTTTCCATCATTTTGAAGCCGATGTCAAAGCGGCCAATAAGCTAAGGCACTTCACGTTGTAAAGACGGGCAGCCGGAATTCAGTGCTCACTTCTTCTGCACTTTTTTAAAAAGTTCTCCCAACCAACTCAGGTGTATATTTCACAGGGTTGAGGGAATTAGCCAGTCTTACTCTGCAGATCCGAACCACCGCGGAATTCTAATCTCATTCTAGTCTCTCTCCTCTCCCGTTCTTCCATCCCGGGGGGCGTACATACCCGGCTTGAACTTTGACCCTTGTCAGTCAAAGGCTTGAAGGTATCGATGGTGGGCTAGTAACTGGCTTGGCTGCTTAGTTTGTGATCTACAGGCTCGTACACATTTGCATGAACAACCCTTTCGTTTGCCTTTTCTACTATTTGTTTACATCTTCATACATTTAACGTAGAATTGTTTTCATGATAATCGGGAGTCCAGTTTGAGGGATCATAAGGGCATTAGGATTATGAATGAATAGATGAATCAAAATTACATGATGCTATTGAAATGTTAACTTTTTTCATAGCTTCTCCACTATTATAAATTGGTACAGACCTGTTAAAAGAATCTACGGAAGTGGAATTGCAACCACAATCACAATCCTTAAATTAACGTATCAGTATGATTTCTATTTCTGTTCATATCCCAAATAATCTTAGTTATTTGTTAATATGCGGGACTCTTATTCTAATTCTAATACTACATACACAATACTGTATCTCTAAAAATCTCTAACTAAAACATTTTTACTATTCTTTTGAAACTAGTTCAATAATAAATATCCGTTCGGCAAGCTAAATAAGTTACTACCCGTGTTCAATCTTACACACATTAAGTGGGCGATTATGTCGGCAATATATGGACTATTGAGAAAAGTTCTGTTATAGTCGAAAACTTGGAGAAATATTTTAAAACATTTTATTGTCAAAATCAAAAACAAAACAAAAACATCAAAAAATCAAATTGAGCAAATTACATTCAATCTTTCATTCATTTGCTCAAAAATGTTGGGTCCAGTTCAATTCATTCAGGACTACCAGTAACATTAAATCTATCCTTTGTACTGTTCACCATATAATTCGATTAATTATGGCTAATCTGCCTAACGCCTAATACTATTGAAATTGATTCTTGTTTCCGTAAGGCGGTAAGCGTTTCGTTTAGTTAATTGAACATCTTGTGTTAATAAAAGTAAAAGGACGTAGGTCCACATCTTTCCTTCTCTTCTTAAGTAATGAAGTTGGAGAACAACAGTAGATTACAGCATTGCTATTCAGCACTCTGTCTGAGGCTTATCAGATGCAGTTCATTCTTCCTGGACAAGGCACAAACATCCTGTGCCATTTTGAGGGTGCTAATAATATAAAAACGTACATATTCAATTGAATATCGTGCATTATATTATAAGCATATTTCACTTAAAAGTAGGTGGATCAGCTTACGTGAACAAATGGCTTGCCAAAAGACGTCGACTTGGTATTTTCGAACGTTGCATCGCTAAAACTGCTCTTGAATCCCGCAGAAGCTTCTTCAAGCGAAGACTTGCCTTTAAAAAAAATACCGTCGGGGATCAAGTACATGAGAAGGTCAAGAAATTACCAAATATCATAACAGAGAAGCTGCTTACCGGTCCCCCCATATTTTCACTATCTGTGAACACAGTTTCTTGAGAAGAAGACTGCTCTTGCGAGCTTGGCATTTCAAAATGTTCAGTGTCACTCTCCTCATGTTTCCAAGCGACCATTGAAGTTATTTGGCTTGGCGCCTCAACCGCAGGCGGAGTTACGGGCTCCTGCTTTATTGCTTGTCGACGTTTCTTCATCCCTTTGCCAACCAACTTCTTGACTCGCCCGACTCTGTCTGTTCTTTGTATGATTTCAGGCCCTGCTTTACCGAATTCACATTTGAAATCCCTACAAATTAAAATATTGCATAACACATTTCCGTCTAAATATTAGTGACCTTAACCTTGTTACGTTAAATAGGAAATTTTAATTTTTTTAAATACCGTGTTGGAGCTGAACATACACGCAGGCCGATGACGCTGCGACCGCGAACTTCTTTCCTATTGAGAAAGAGACAACACAGGAGTTTTGTCAGCAAACAGTTTAGACGTCAATTTGTTCTTCGTGACAGACGAAATTTCAGAATTTAAAATTAGTTACTGTTTATTTAGCAGTGTGAATACGATGGAGCTTGCCCGTCGATGCATTCCAGTGGACTTGCAAGAAGATAAGCATGAAAAGTTCATGTTTTGAACCAAATGGTCGCTCCCAGGCTGTAATTGGTAAAGTTAATGCAATTAAGATAAGTTCGGCTGACTAACTATTTTCCCTCCACACATAACCCTTCGATCTTATAGCTAGCATTGTAGAACAATAATAATTACAGAAGTTTATAAAAATTATTGGCATTAGGCTAAACCAGGTGAATATATACTAAGCAAATATCTAATATAATATGAGCTGGCATTTACCTCTGGGTTTTTTAATGGAACAAAAACATAATATCGTCCAGTCACATCACTTCTCCAATGTTCTGCGAACTTATCTTCTTTTGGAGCTCGGATAAAATACAATATATAGTCGTCCCCTTCCTCTGAAAAATGGCAATGATATAAACTGTTGTTTGCGAATGACTAGCGATAAACGCATTCATGTTGCACATTAAGAATTGAAATACAACTTACGAGTGTCCTTTTTCTCTACGGAAATACAAGTCAGGCATTTTTGGACTGCTTTATCTCTGTGTTCTGGGTCAGTGTAGACGACACATGCCCTTATCTGGTAATCTTGTGGATTATGAATGGACTTGAAGTCCATCTTCACGTGGAAATCATGGGTCCCAAGTTTACAAAACATCTTCCTTGTTTTATAATGATATCGAAGTTTGCTGTTTTCATAGTTATTACCGGCCGCTGGTAGGACCTACAATTAAAGACCATGGATGGAATTAGCCAATTTTAACTTGATGAATAACATACAAGAGTAATTTACGTGGAAGTCTTACACTACTTAAAACAACTGTTCAACAAAATCTCTATTTACTATTATAGGTATAGTATTAAAGATACTATACTAAAAATGTTAAACATCCAGATAAGCTTTCAACCTTTCACACTGTATCACTATAACTATTGCGTTTTTAGACAATAGGTATATATCCAGTAATCCAAGCGTGATAAAAAAAAATTGTTAACATAATTTTAACAACTCAATATGAAATAGTTGTTTCTTACTTCAAATTTGAAGTCCCCAGGGTACTCTTCAAGACACACTGCCTCATTAGTGTCATTAGGACCGGCAGTCACAACTTCAGGCTTAATGGCCAAATCTCCAGCCGATGGACCAGTAGTGGTACCCGGAATGTCCATGAACGGTTCGATGGGTTCCACGGAGCCTGGAGTGGACAAGTCAAAGAAACTGTTCGATAGTGGAACTTCGCCACTGTAAGTATCAAGAAAAGAAACTCTGTCATCTCAGATGTGGCAAGCAGTTGTTAAAATGCATAATCGTACTATGTACACATACCTGAAGTTGTTAAAATCCGACATAGCAAGAATTTGGGACAATGAAATGTCTTGTTCTTGACTTTCGGGTCCAAAATCGAAGCCGAGGCAGGTATCGCCTCCAAATCCCTCCGCACCCTTTCCGTGGTGAGCATATGCCATATTATTGGAAATCTGCATTACAACGGACAAGATTCAAGAAATGTAAAGGACTTATGCAAGAATTTGATGTGGAAAAAATATAGATGTGGAGAATTAATTACATGTGTATAAATAAGTGTGTATTAGCCACGGTTTTTAGGTAATTAGTTGCACAGTTGTACCATTAAAAACACAATAAGAAAACATGTACACGGTCCAATACTATTATTTACAGACAATAGCTGTCCAGTCCTGCCTGTTTAAAAGAGGACAATTTTGCCCCAGTTAAGTTTCCATAAAAGCATGTTTCAAAGCTAGAACCTTAAACGTGAGGTGGGGGATCAACAGACCACCCACGACTTTTATAAACGCTTTAACAAGCTGTTAGCAATAGCAGCTTGGTACAATTATTACAAAATGAAATTATAAAACAATATATGTACAATACAAATTAAATGCCAACAGCATTAATGCCTACTGTGTCAATGATTACCTACATACTACGGAATGCCAGAACAAAAGTCCTGAATATAATAGTTTCAAATTACATTGCCATTAGATATTTAGATATTTCACATTTAAAAATGCCTACGTTGGAGGTGTGGTGGTGGGACGTGACGTGACTGAAGCCTGTCATACAAACATTATATGCAAAACTACAAACTACAAACTAAACAGCAATACCACCATGGCTGACCTGACGATAAAACTTATTAGATTTAAGAGTTAAGAGTTCAAACAAAAAGGACATACATGACATGACACACTGACTTAACAGAAACGTACAACAATTAACAAAAAGACATGCAAGTTCTCCAGAGCGAAATCGTCCATTTAGCAATTACACAATTATGAAACTTGAAATTAAAGTGCAAAGTGTAGTAATTTGTTTGACTCACCTTTCCGTCCTGTGCTCAGTGGGTCCAACCTCCTACTTTATCCTTCCAGAGTTTCTAAATGTTGAATGTTGAGAAGTGGCAACAGCATTGATGTCGAATCGAAGGCGTCGTTGAAGTGACCTTCGACCCACGAATGTCGAGAAGAATAGCAAAATGGTTCGATGTCCAAGTCCTCTTCTCTCCACTCTCCAGCAACAACAACAGCAACCGACTAATCTCAGTCACCCTACAAGCTAGATGATATATAGAAGCCAGTACAAGCTCTCTCGCTCGTTGGATATTTATTGTGGAGTCTTCGTGTGGTTGTGGAGTAGGTAGACAGCCACAATCACAAGTGCCTGATTCTGTTTGTTGTCTTTGATAGGGAAATGTGCCGACTGCGTTGAGTGAGAGAGGCGCTTCCCTCTTCGTCTTTTGAACGACGGATGAACGATCCGCCTTCGTCTCCCAATCCTCCTGTCCCATTCGCCAAGAATTTGGACCTCCCAAGTGGCAAGAGGGAACCCTTCCTTTCCTTTGTCTCCATCCACTCCGATCTCCGCTAGGGAGCATTTCTACATTCCTACCAGCTAAGCTACCACCTTTGCTTCTCTAGGAAAGAAAAGGTATCATGAGGATGAGACTTTACATATTGGGGCGAAGAGATGCATATGATAAGCCCCATAAAATCCCAATGTGTCGTCTACAGATAAGCCCCTTGGTAAGCCTTAAGCCTCGGCTACACTCTCAAAATTATTTTTCTTGTCCTATGTCCAAAAAGCATCCACGTAATCTAATCATTACTGAACAACGTACAACAATGTTTTTAGTGACCGAAACTCTTATTTAATGAAGCGTTCTATTGACTCTTGTAACACGGACCGAGTACGGAGCATTTTGACTCAATTTGACATGTAAATAATAAAGAATACGAATCAATCAATAAGTATAAAAATAAATACTTCCAGATCCTAAGAAAGCAGGGATTTAATGTAAATACCGTCTCACAAATAGTCAATCAATCTGCCAGCTTATGAAAGATGAAACTAAGCTTATAACTATACATGAGATTTATAATTTCCTATAAAACCTTTCGTATTTTATCAGACCAGACCAGTCACCAGTTGCTTCTTGCTTTCACAAATCTAATAAGATGTACAGATTGTGCTATGCATTGATAATTTCTAAGCTCTGGCTAGACTGGATTGAATTTAACAAATTAACAATGAAGAAATAGTATCGGTCCAAATTAACAGTATCTGTAATAGTAGGTAGTTCATAAGACTTCGTCCTTTATTCTCCCCAAAAACCAAAATATACTAATGGAAGAACAATGAAGTAATCTCTCAACAGTCAATAATTACAATAATACATAAACATTTTAGCTGCCGGTTATACCTCACTCTTTCGTCAGTAAGTAAATAGCCTTTTTCAGGTTGTAACAAAAACAAAAATGCTTTCCTTGTCATACTTAAATAAATACATTCACTGTCTAAGTGAATTTGCACAGGTATCTGAGAAATGAGAATATGGCTCTCTATAAAATATTAAGGAATATATATATACCTAGTTTAGTTACTAGTAAGTACTATGGCTCGGAAAATGACTTGACGAATTCAGGATCAAACATTATCAACCCACTCGCTGAGTTCTCCGGACTACTTGGAGGAGTGACGACTTCTTCTTCTTCTAGCGGACGCATCCCTTCTAACTCAAGGTATTCCTGTTGATAAAGAATTTGTTTTCTTACAAAATGCGTGCTCGTCAAATGTATACAAATCCATTAGTGTCACTTACAGTTCCGGATGCTATGTACACTATTCTTCCGATGTCTTCTACTAAGTCACCAAAGTTTGGTCTCCCTGTCGGCGTGTCCATCCAACAGTCTCTCATAATCAAGTATCTAAAGGAAAGAGAAACCAAAACGGATGAGTTAGAAAAGGCGATTGAAAATAATCCTAATTTGTTTTATAAAACTTACAGTTCCGTAGGACAGTTTGGAGGCTGAGTCATTCTTTTTCCGGCTTTGAGAAATTCTAGTAGATTAGTTACGTCTGGCATTGACGGGTATGGAGTTCCTCCCAACGTAACAATTTCCCAAAGTAAAACTCCATATGACCAACTATCAACAAATCATTAACATCCAACATCAGGCACCGAAACGAGTCAAAATTAAATTGCTGCATTTTTTCTCAGCTTACACATCTGACTGCGTTGTGTATATTCTATGGAATAGTGTTTCCGGGGCCATCCATTTGACTGGCACTCTACCGTCACTCTTTTTTCGGTAATAGTCACTGATGAAGGTACTACGGGTCATTCCAAAGTCAGCGATTTTGACAACCTTGTTTGCTGCCACCAGTATATTTCTAGCAGCTAGATCTCTGTGGACGTACTGAAATTATAACCATATGATATTAGAACAATCAATGGGAAAAAACAATTTTTCACAAACAAAAAAGTGTTGGCCCTACTTTCCGTTGAACAAGGTAATCCATTCCTCGCGCGACTTGATACGCAAAAGACATCAGGTCTCTGAAAGTCAACACGTGTTCATCCCCAGCATTGCTAGAGATAACATCAATTGGAATCACGGTGCTGTGCGGATGTTGGTTCGGTCTCTCGTACATAAACTGATGTCGGTTGTTTCTTAGAAAGTCTCTTAGATTTCCATATTCAGCAAATTCCATAATTACGAGCAGTTCTCCTCCTTGGGTGCAACAGCCGAGAAGATTGATAATGTTCACATGTTTTCCTAGTTCCTTCATTGTTTCCATTTCGGAAATCAGGTCGATCAATTCCGCATCAGTGTGAGTCTCTGTTAGGAATTACACACATACATTATCATCGTACCTGATTTTTAAAACTCGCTCTCTGTTGAAAAAAAAATCTAAATAGAAGTTCAGCCCTGTCCTTACTTTTCAAACTTTTTACAGCTACGGTGGTAACAGTTCCTCGCTCGACAATTCCATCAGCCGCCCCCTCTCGTACCTCTCCAAATGCCCCTTCACCCAAATGCTTACCCAGAAGCAATTTGTCTCGAGTGAATTCCCAGTTCAAGTCTGTAGGTAACTCATACTCTTGTCCATTTGTTTTGGCTTCAATACTTTTGATGTTCACCTCGGAAATTAACTGAAACAATGAAAGTACAACATATTAGTACACACCCATCTGACAAAGATATGTAAACAGCCAAATTTAAGTAGCATCAAACTCACAATAGCCCCTTCGTCATTATCTTCAGCCGGTCTTCTTTCAATTATTACTTGTTTGGTCCAACCGTTCAATCGATCTTTTTTCTCCATGCTTATCTTCCATCTGAAACAAAAGGCATTAATTGGCAAAAATATGTACGATATTTTATAAACCGCAATAAAAACTGGTACCTCACCTCTTGTACTTATACTTGGCTGAAAAGAAACCGATGCTGATTATAGTTATTGCGAGAATACCAGACCCAATCAAAATCAGAAGCTCCGTGCCTTTAGATTTCTCAGGAATGAAGCCCAGTGGTGGGTCTCTTTCTGCAGTACATATTTTTCAGCATATCATTAATATGGTCATTATTTGAAACATCTAGATCTTATTGCTAACATTCAGATGACCATACCAATTACAACATCAACATATGCTGACTTCAAAGCCCGACCCTGTGAGTTAGAAGCTACACAAGTGTACCACCCAGCATCTTCCAGTGTGATGTTTTCAAGAAGCAGAATATGGCTATCCTGGAAGATTGTTTGGTTGTCTGTTCTAGACTGAAATCCAAAGTAAATCATCAATATTAGTATCCAAGTATATTTTATCTCGTAGTCACACCGAAAGCAGCATTAAACGCATTATTGCATGCGGTTTAAAATGAAATCGATATAAGGATAACATTTGATCATGCTTAATTGTTTTAATTATGAGTGATCAAGCCACAGGTGCTGTATGTTTCAAGTTCAACTGTAAAATGTATCGAACCAACTGGCTTATTTTGACCTCAAAATGTTCACTTCTATAAGCATGTGTATGTTAAGTACTTTAGTCAGATTAATGTGCATATTTGTACACCGGGCATGCAGAAGGAAAATTGGAAATTATTTTGTTTATAAACATCATGAGCATTATGATTTGTATAGCAATATATCGTCAACACGTATAAGTTTTAGTACTTTAGCAGGTAGAAACTTTTAAACACACGCTTCTGCAAAATGTTAGATGTCTGCGAATAGATGTTACATGGCAGCCACACTTTGTCAAGCTGAAAACCAGCAACTGAATAACCCATATACCTGAAGGGTTTCTACGTCCTCTGGATCATTAGCTGAATGCTTGAACCAACCTATGTGATATTCTGCATCACTCAAAATTTGGACCCACAACAATCCACTGTCCCCTTTTACAACTGTCACGTTCTTAGGTGCTTCGGTGAAAATAGGTTTCGAATGACTTACCTCTACAAGTTATAGAAATGAAATGTCAAACAATTATTTAACGATTGTAACCTGCGATTTAAAGAATTATTAACATTGAATATTTTTAGAGACGGTAGCATTATGTAAGACTAACTAATGCATGCTAAGGCTACTTCAAATTATTAATTGCACTTCCTTGGTTTATATTTTATATTAGTTTAAAATTTTGATAATGTATTGCTGAAAAGTATGTACTAGTTCTGGCTAATTTTCACACCATGCTACATTTCAAAACTCAGTTCAAAGCTGTTCACACTCAAATGGCCATGCTTGAAATATCTTAAGCATAATATATGTCCTATCAATAAAAGTGAGCTTGGAATATGATTATCAAATGGAAGTCGATTGTTTGATACGCATTAAGGCATTAACTAATGAACCATTTCAGAATTCAGAATATGCATTGGATAATTAAGTTCCTAGTAGATTAAACCAAAAATGAGCTAGTACTTCTTGGATGGACCAACAAAGTGGTTATGACTATGACACACGAGTGAAATCGGTCAAGTTTCTGTATTAAAAATCTTGCAAACAATGAATGGATTGATTTCGTTCATTACTTTGATTTACCCAACCATGGAGTAGTTAATTATATCTGGAAGTGGAAATAACTTTAATACGATACGATTCCCACTCCGACTTAAACCCACCTGAATCGACACGTTGTTATGCAGATATCCGACATCCAACAGGTGCTCTTCACCTACGACAGTGCACTCAAGTCTAAGTTCTTCGCCAACAACGTAAGTGTTGTTCTCTGTAAATTCAGTAATGGCTGGCGGTGCTGCGAATTTATCTGTAAAAGGGGTGCAATAAATTGCTAATCACTGAAACACATCGTTTCAGATACTGATGTTACAGTTTTTACTACCCCGTCACCAAATTTACCCTTACTTTTCCATCACCATTAGCTGCTGTACTGTAATTGTGAACTTATTGGACAAAAATACATACTCTGACTTTAACATGACAGTTCAACTGAGCTACTGAACATATCAAAGGAAATACTGATATGGCGACGGATTCTATCCAGAGGATATGCTTTCAATCATTAAAATTAACAGCACTAAAAAAAATACAAGCCCCGTGTATAGCTTTAAAGCAATTCAACTACTAATTTGTTTGATTTCGGATGCAGGCAGGAAAGTCAAAGCAACAAATTAACTATCCACACTAATTGTTGGTAGTTCATGCAAGTAATAGTAATCAACTTAAATTTAAAACAAACTATTTAAAAAAAATCCAATTAAAGCCCCGACATGCTGGCAAGTAAATAATGAAAACAGACTTACGTAAGACAATCAGCCGAACTTCGTACTCAATTTTGGAATAGGAATTTTGAGACTCGCAAACGTACTTGGCTGCGTCGTTCATGGTTAAATCTTTGAATTTCAAAGAATTATTAACCTGGTAATGATCGCCACCAGCTGAGTTGAACACGGTCTTCGAATCTTTCATCTTTTTGTACCACTTGATCTTAGGGGGTGGATTCCCTATTTAAAATAAAAAGGATTATCTTCAACATAAATAATTTAGAACATCTGCATACTGCATAGCATGGCAATACAGCGAGGAAACATCGCTTCTGTCCTCCGAACGAAAAGTTCCTGTCCGAAATGAGTTCCAGGAACACCTCTAAACCATTGATGTTCTGTGTATTTCGCAAAATTATAAACATTTTAAGCTTCGTTTTTTTACCATGCTGTCTTCGTTTATTTTATCATTATGTCTTCGTTCCTCTACGATATATAGCTACTAGTAATTTGGTACTACTTGTATTTTGTATACGTGCCTTAAATTATCTTCTTATTCTGTCATTATTTTCTGTGATAAACTAACGAAAACACAATAAATTCCTGAGATTTAATTAATACTAGGTGAACAAAAAATAAAAAAAACATTGGTTTAGAACCCTACCTTTGGGATTGCAGTGAAGGGTAACTGACGTCCCAGCAGTTTTCACCAAATAATGAAACATCTTCTTCTTTTTAAGGTTCAGGTCAAAACAATGGTATGTACTGTTGTCGTGAATATCCGAACCATTGGCAACATTTTCACAGGAAACTAGGGCATCTTGGACTTGCTCCTGGTCCAAATCTTCTACATAGTCGTAATTGGCATCGATAGCCGGTTGATCTACCCGTTTAATAATTCCAACTTTGACACCTTTTCGGAAAAGAGTTACATCCTGATCATCCGTCACAAGGCATTCGTAATGTCCTTCGTCTTGTTTCTTCACCTTGTTCATAACTAACCTAAGAAGTAAGAGAACAAACCAATGCATTACATAACCGTAATCAATCGTTCCGTGATACTGGAAAGACGACATAGATATATATATACAGATACATATATATGATATACATACTCAATTCTGGAGGAAGCGAATCTGGGAAAGGAGTCCCCATGGGTATCCATTTCTTGTCCATCTTTCAGCCAAGTTGTTCTGATTGTCTCAACATCAACAAAGTCTGTAGGTCCAATGCACAGGATTCTTAGCGTGTCTCCTTTCGTCACATTTACTTCCCTTTCTGGTACATCCTCCGACAACTCTGCAAGTTTACGCAAATAAAAACAAGCAAGAATTAGTAATGGTTTAAAAATTCAGAAATTATAAAGCGTTAATTGACAAATGCACTCGATATAAAGATTATAAGGTTATTCCAGTTCTTCATTCCCCTTAAAACCAAACTACCCGTTCACGCTTCCCATTTTTCTACACCTACATACAACCTACCTACAATTCACACTTCTTTGTTCGTTTCATAACCCACAATCCAAACCTACTCAATTCCTCTTATTCAGAGTCCATAAAAATATGAAATGCCAATAAGTCAAATCTGAACTCATTCAGTCATTCAATCCAACACGGCTAAAAGTCTAAACTGCCTAAAGTACATATCTCTGAACATTCAAATTAACGATTTAAAAATATAAAAAACACATTGAATTACAAATCGACATTCACATCA
Source organism: Desoria olivacea (assembly GCA_034695115.1). Taxonomy (NCBI): domain Eukaryota; kingdom Metazoa; phylum Arthropoda; class Collembola; order Entomobryomorpha; family Isotomidae; genus Desoria; species Desoria olivacea. The sequence continues at coordinate 54,538 of JAQFZA010000078.1, read as the reverse complement.
TAAAACTCTGTGATATGAATTTGACTCTCAGAAAATCCAGAGGAATTACGAAACACTAAAAGTCAAAAGTTGACAAATGAGGTAACTTACTGACAGTGACGGCAGGGGCTTCAGCTTTCTGAGCAAGAACAGGTCGAACGTTCAGCACCACCGTGCTTATCGCCAAGGAGCACAAAACCGTCCACAGTAGCCTCGTCATATTTGATTTATAAAAACCCTATCATCTCTCAAGTTCTTCAACACTCCACACTCTCAGACTTCCAGACTCCTAGAGTTTTGACCACTTGACCCCAAAACCTGAAGTCCTAGTTCCAAGAAGACTTCAAAGACTTCAAAACTTCAAACTCGAAGAAGTTGTAGACGCAGGAGTTGTTCTTCGGTGTTCGGGTCTTGTGGTTGTTGTGCGGTACAAAAAATGTAGTCTACGGACGGATTAAAGTGGCAGAGGAACAGAACCTCTTGTCTCTCAAGGACTTGCGAAGCGACTACACTAGCCTCCTTGGTCATAAAAGTGTTTTGCCCTGCACCGAGAAGCTACCAAGAAACTAAACAGTGGCAACTGCCAACCGTACACGAGTTCTCTACGCTCTTCTCCTCGTCTACTACCACCACTAACTTAACTACTATGTACTGCCGATTCTGCCGATGATGAACAAAAAAGACTTAAGACTTTTCATTCACTTGCTCCTTCATACTTTTAGAGTATATCGAGAATAATAATAATAACAAAACGACGACGGCCGGTGGTGGTGGTGTTACACACTTAGCTCTGCTACAAGTACGTACATCCAAATCACACTCTACTACATACTAGGCACTAAACACTAAAACATTATGAAACTGAACTCCTCTGAATTTGTTGAACATTTTCATCGTCTTAAAAAATCTTAAAACTCTTTGCTTCTGCTGATGATTCTGATCTGCCTCTGCCTATTCCCTATTTGCTTTCTGGATCTGCATCTACCACTGTGACTGACTACTCCATGCCTGCCTGGCGTCTTTCCATCTCTGCTTTTTCATGTCATGTTGTTCTTCTCGTTAGTTTTATATTAACTGTTTTGTAATTTGTAGTTCTGCTTTGCCCGATGTTCTGGAAACTCTGCATACGATTCGATTCAAGATGATGAGGAGACTCACTCAAGATTTTCAATTTCTAGAAACGCAGCCAAGACAAACAAATACATGTCCGGCACTCTCTCAAACTACTGACTGCCGTATAGAAGATGTCTCAAATTTTGAACTCGGTTGGCATACCTATGTACTGATCAGTAATCCTTAAATACTAAAAATTGTAATCTGCTTTACCCTTTTTAGTAATTCCCAAGCATACTCTTCCCAGTCATCCCGGCATTCAACAAACTAGGATTTAAAAAGACCAACGACCAAGTAAAGATTCAAGAAAACAAACGGAGGGTGTGAAGTTCAGAATGAGACTTTATATTATTCAGCATTTATTATGTGAAGATGGAAGGTTCAGAATTTAAGAAGATGCCAAGGAAAGGATGCATGGGGATTGTAATTTTACTCCACTTTGCTTTCCCTATACACATCCCCTGTTGCTATTTCATTTCATGTGCATATGTTACAGGACGAAGAGTTGGATAATTCTTAGGAGACTTCGAATCGAGTCAAAGGTCAGCGTCAGGCCTTCTTGATTCTTCGTGTAGTTTTCAGGTTACTGCACTTTGGTTGACATGATCGTGCATCGCTTTTAGGTTGACTTGCTTGATATGTACATCATACATTGTGAAAACATTCTCCCAACAGTTTAATCCACAGCCGTTCAGCCGTTTGAATGAAATGTAAACACTGTGAGTGCCTCCGAGTTTCGAACCCCAACTACCCTTTAGATTCTTGGCATCTTGAGCATCTTGACAACTCCGTTTTCTGTTTATGAAAAGGGTAGAGCAGAGGCTGAGGCAGGGTGAGTATTTACGGATACGATGACTCACATGGAAATATGGAAGTGTCATTTCCAATTCCAAGCCAACTGACTTTCCAGCCCTCCGTCTTTTCTTAAGAGAAACTTAAAACTCTAAATTCGTCCTCTAACATATGCACCTAAGGACGGATGAACAGTTTAAGTTGGTAAAGTAAAATTGGTCCTACTCAAAGAGTTAATAGTAATCCATAGTTCTTTCAGTCAAGTTAGTTCAATACAGTCGTTCATCAAATTACCATTGGATATTGGGCTTTCTTATATTTCAATGCCTTTTAACAGTCTTCAAGCTATTTAAAGTTGTGTACAATCATCATTGCATTATGGATGGATGCGGAGGAGTTTGAGGCTCATTTGTATTTATGAAATATAATGCCATAATGGATAATGGTAATCTGTTGTAAAGTAGCTGCTCAAAAGATCAGGATTCAGAGGGATACAAGCAGCCTGCAATGGTAGACTCACAACAAGACTCAGAACTCCGCAGTCGGCAGTGGTAACAAGGAACAGATTAATATTGTACAGAATTCTGACGAGATGAAGTTGATGAAGTGATTAGAATCGCTTCCATCCAGTCGCTGGTAATGGCTTCATCAGGATTTGTATATTCATACGAAACCAATTGATGCTGGTATGCCCTGAAGCCCAACATAAGCTGAGGGCAGGGCATATTAATTACAAATCCTTTAAAAACTGCACCATACTTGAAGGTTCTAGGCTGCCTGTATTGTATATTCAAACTTCAAGTGTAACCGAAAGCCGAAACCCGAATTCTGTGTGTTGCAGAACCATCATGTCATCGTATCTCATTTCCTCCTGTTTATTTCCTGTCTTCAAGTACAAGTAGTACATACGTCCGGTTCTACGTCCTATAGATCATTCACTCGGCTTTGGCTTGAAGAAATTCAAAATCCGATATCCCGTGCTTCCCAGATTCTGTAAAACCTTACACAACCCTTACTGCCTATTCCGTTGTAGAATCAGAGGAACACATGAGGTCTTCTGCCAAGCCGTTTACAAACCATTAAAAGGCATACAATTCATTCAGTTAGTCTTACGGCGATGTGCATGTTGATAGACAGCAGCAAGCAGCCCAATAATAAGGTAAAAAGTGACTGGGGATATCTTCTACATCTTTAGAGAAAGGTTATGTATACCAGTTTAAGAGAGTTGGGGAAGTTTATTGAAAAAAGAAGATAGATTTTATTTGTAATCAGGGAAATAGCTGTATTTACATGAGCCGTGCCAAGTTTCAGATAAGACAAGCTTAATGAAGTGCTTTCATTCAACATTGAACAGAAGACGGACAGGTAATTGAAAAACAAATAAGCAGTAGCTTCCTGTCTTAAGTACAATGCCTGTGTATGAAAGACTGAGAGGATGAAAGATGAAAGAGCATCAATAGGTCATCCGAAAACAAGATTTAATGGAGGGGGGAGGGTTCGTGAATCCATCTGATCTGAATCTGCTTCCTAGGCCCGGAGCTGAGAGAAGCTGTTTATTTCGGGACGGAAGGAAATGATTTTTTTTGTCGAATGTATCGGTGATGACAATTTTAAAACTCAGCCGGAAATGCTACTCATAACCTTTGAAAAGGTATTAAGATTTTAACCAGGACCCTGCTCATCTTCTGTTCATATTATTAGCATTCTTATTCCAACATACTATATGTATATTATGAGCATCTATGAATAAGCATTTATAGCCGTCCCAGATGCTGTAAATTGTGTGGGTCTCTTAGCACACATGGCTTCCATTCCCATCCATAGGTCTGTGATTGTATTGAAGAATCTCTGAACTTGAAGGTCCTGCAATCCTAAAATGTTGATCACTGCTGCACATTACATACCAAAATGCATAAGCATAAGCAACCCCCGGTTTCGGTAGTCGTGAGTAGTTCTGAAGGAGACAAAATGAAAATGGTCTTCTTTGAACCTTTTTTGTATGCTTTTTCTGTTGGAATGTAGTCAAGTTTTCTTGAATCTTGGTCCCACCAGAGACTGGTTATTTTCCCTCTCGTCTTAGCTCCAACTTATTTGTTTAATATTGAAGGAGACCTTCCAGACAAACTTCTCTCCAGCCATTTTCAACAATCAAATTACTCATTCATTCTTACAATTGGTTTCCTCTCTTTTTTTCTTATAACAAAGGCTATAATTGTTCTGGACCTTTGTTCCCCATATCGTACACAATATGCAAATCTATAATCCACTCTGAGGTGAGGCTCTGGAGGTAGACACGGATTAGAATGTAAAACCCATAATAAACTAACCGTCTGCTTTTTGATAATCTACCAATATTCTCAGAATTATTTGTATTATCTTTGAGGTGGGTTTAGGTAGGATTTCATAAATTTCAACATTATACTTCTGTTTGCAGTCTCAACTTCTCGTGTTTCGTACAAAAGCGTAATTCTGAAGCATTTTTAATAATCTTAAGGAGACAATTCCAGGTTGAAAAACAATTTATAAGAAGCCCAAATGATGATAGCGATCGATAACAATAGTTCGCTTTTGTCCATTCTTCTATTGTCAAACAATGTATGGGATAGCGATAACTATGTCAATTCAATTGTTCAAGTCGGATAATAATATTCTAATTTCTAATAGGTTAATAGGCTATCCGCCTACAAGGTAGTCAATTTTAGCAATCGAATCAAACAATTGAATTTTGAACAGTTTCATGTTCCAAACAACGTATAGATTAGATAAGCAGTTTGATTACATCCTTAAGTAAAGCCATGTAAATGTTACTAACTGCGTAGACCAGTTTTAATTCCCTTTCTTAGGAAGTGTCCTACCTATCATTTTGTTCTGGATAGGCATCCAGGCTTCAGGGCATGTTCGACTGCTCATTGGTGTTTTGTTTCAGCACCAATCCAATCAATTTCTTTTTGCATGTCAACTCATATGTGGATTGGACGACTGGAACAAATTATAATTATTCTACAAAAAAAACATTCAACGTTGCACCGACCTTTTAACATAGCAAAATTTGTTTCGCCAACTATCCTTTTTGTAATTAAGAGTGCGGCTGCTGAGAAGGATTGATTGAATTCTGTTTTCATGGATGCCTGGAACTATAAATCTATGCAAGTAATGACATGACCATGAAACTCAGCGGTCGGATTTATAAGATAAGGTTCAATTTATATTTTAGATTCCGTCCTACCGTACATCAAGTAGTGGAGAGTCAGAACAGAATCAACTATTGAGAAGACGGTTACCTATCTTATTATGCATGTCCAGTCCAGTTCAAAGAGTGTAATGATTTCTATAAACTGTCAACATTCTTTTGCCTTAAGCTCCTTTTAATACCAACGAAAAAATATGCAGACTGACTCGAACATGATAACATTAAGTCTATCACTCGTCGGCATGTTCATTTATGTAATCTTTGTAATTCTGTATAATGGGGTTCAATATTACGTTAAGTATTTCATAGGATTTCGTCAGCACTCTATATTGAATGATATCAGTTAAAAGTTCAACTGTTCAAGATTTGCACGGGTTTGGAAACTGTTGTAGGTACTTGTAACTAAATACTTCAGTCCACCTTACCTTGCCCAACTATAAAAGTTTGAAGATTTTTTCTCTCTCTTCCCTCTTCTTCTTAATTCTTAATTAAACAATGTGAATGTTCCAAAACACTCGATTTAGAAATTCGATGTGATGACTCGTTACAAAAAAAATAAGAAGTTATAACATAAAATGTAAACTCAAAATGCTGAAATAGCAGTTGATCATCGGCATTTACCAGTTACACGACTGAGGTTTCAAACAAGTAGCAGAAGTGGTTATATTTAATACCCCAATATTTCATCATCATTATGCATATTTTATTGCCTAGTTTGCCAACCCCTTATTTGCAAACGATTGAAGAAGATGGAAGATGGAACAACTTTTTCCAATTAGGATTCCGCTTCTGATGTTTTGAAGTTCTGATCAACAGTTGAAGGAATGTTGACGAACTTGTTTCTTGATTTTACGTCTCTTCTTCTGTCCGTGCAGGCATTTCATTATTTCCTTCGAATCCGCCTTTGTTTCTCTCCCCACTCCCCTCCCTAACTTCATATTGTTCAAACTGAATTGAAACCTTTTACTCTTCGACAATGGAAGACAGCATCTCTGTCAGACGTCAGATTTTACACGATTATTCCCTGAAATTAAACTTTCGTAAAAGTAGAATCCTAAATCAAAATAAATCTTCTCTTCATCTTCGGAATGGTTAGTTGGTTTTAAATTCAAAACATTTCGTTCCGCAAGTGTAGATGACTCACAAGTACGAAATCCCGAAGTCGGGTTTACGTTCTCCCCGAAATTCTGAAACCCCTCGGCTATGAGGCCCCTCTTGACTGTGGTCCCAAATCTCTATGGAGTGCATGTATACAGTATGTACATAGTGTAGCATTAGCATCGTCATGCTTTAGCATTAAATGGGAGGACAAAGATATTTCAGAATGAGGTATAGACTTATTGGCCTGGTTGTGCATTACCCTGTGACGGTGATTGATGGAATCATGTCGAATTTCGACCCGTAGAATTTTCTACAAAGCCTCTCTTCCTAGGAAGTCATTTCCACTAACCAAGGGCTAAGTTAGTAGGTAAGTTAGAAATAGTTCCAGCCCTTGAATCCGCCAAAGATTGAAGTTGAATCCCTTTGAAGGATGTTAAAGCCTCTCAAAAGTTTAACTCACTTAGGATAAGTCTGATCCCTTTTCTATGCACCTTAAAATCTACATGTGCCACGATAATTTATAAGATGCTTCAGTGTTTAATCTTAATGTATATATGTGTCCATCTCAATATCCTTATACTTCTGTAATGCCGTTTGGAATCTTAATACCTTTGATATAACAACTATGGTTTAATTTGTGGGTTTTAACGGGTTTATTGTCTTTTGAACACTTTTTTTGGGTTTAATTATGTCCGCAGGAAAATTACATCTATTTATGCGCAACTATCGTGTTATTGTTATGTGCACCTCCTTTTACGACCCCCTCTTCAAAATACCACTTTTTACCCCGGTATTCATGGTCCTAAAAATAGGGTATACTGTATTCTTTCAATTCTGTCCCAATGTATCAAATGATCTATGATACCAGCGTGCGAAGTGAAAGTGTATAGAGACTTTACACATATTTGTTGAGCCATCAGATGTAGTTTATGTATAACTGTGTAGTAGAAGGGCCTTTGATTCATTTTTGGAGCTAGGATAATTTTCTCTACCTTCGTGCAGAAAATTAACAGGAGAGATTTATGAATTTTCCCTAAGAATGACCCTTCGCTGGAGTGAAATATGGGGGGATAAATTGCCGAAGAATATATTAAAACTGAATAATACTCGGGATTTCTCATTTAAAACAAAGGTCATTACTCAAGCCAAGGGTTATAATACTAGTTAGAGGTGTCGCTTTCATAAGACATAATATCTGCACTTCATAGCTCTCTACTGGAGAGTAAATTGTATACACTATACATACTAGTATGTACTACACTAGCTACCACCGTCCAATTTTACCATACCTGTTCTCACCAAATTTTAATGATGTCGATTTTTTTTACAATTCTCCACGAGTCCCTGCTGATAAGCTGAGAAAATTGCTAGGACTGTGCCATTTCATTTTCTTTGATACATTTAAGGCCCAGATTCTAGCTCTACAGTGCAGTGATGGAGATTAATAATGTCAAAAAGGCAAATTCCAAGAAAAAACACTAGACTTTCTAAGTCATTCTTTGGTGCTTGTGTTATGTTGGCTGCTCCGGCTCTAGAATCTAGATATTAGTTTTTGATATCAGAATTTCATTCATCCGATATTCAATTTGATACAAGTGACTTTTATCCAAACGTTGTCTTGTTTTCTTATTTTCTTTTAGGGCTGCTTTCCTTCATAGCCTATAGGAACTAGGAGTTTTTAGATCTGCACTAGCAATTTGTATTCGTATACAAATAGCAATTAAAGGGGAGATGGCAGAAAATACAATTTAAAATGGAATGGAGCTCTAGAGTGCTCTTTTAAATTGTCGTGAATATTTTATATTTAACAAGGTTTGTCTCAAACTTTCAGAGATGGGATAAAAACTCCATCTCGTTTTTGTCAATCTTTAAAATATTTTTGTACGGTTTATGGTAGTATTTAATATCAAATATTGCAAATGCTCAATACAAGTTATGATATAGGACATAGACATAAGTAAGCAGAATCTCGTACTTTCAATTACCTCCTTTCCTTACCTAAATTTAGATTTCAGAATTTTGAAGAAACATTATATCGACTCGTTTGATACGATGTGCCAGAACCTATTTGTTGGAATTTAAATTGTCCCGAGGGAATCTGAATATGACTATAAAAAAAGTTTTCAAAGCTTGACTATGGATTATAAAAAAATCAAAGATAGGAATTTGATATGCCGAACGCATACATGAAAAGTAATATGAGTACAGAAGTGTTCTCGGCACTGTTTTCACACTCAACACTCAAGAATATCCGTCTTGTGGCTTTATTTTCAATTTCATATTCATATCAGCCAGAGAATACAATGCATTAAAATAATATGATATCTAAGCTGGTGGGATACGATTATCATCAACCCAGTCGGAGTTTTAGTCTGTAGGCTTATAGGAGCCTAAAGAAAGCAGTTTGGTGAAAACATGATTCGGCAATCCGCATTCCACAGTCGAGCAGTCGTCTTTACTCATTGTCAGTCAGCAGTCAGTAGGGCTGAGTTGTCTACTTAATGCATACATATTCTGATATTCCTAACAGTTGCTGCTTGCTTTCCTCAATTCCTGGCTAGTTAGTATAATATAATATCAGGCTCCAAATTGAATATTCCGGTACAGTTTTTTTTATTGTACGAATGTATGGAATTCTTTGCACTTGGCTTTTGTGTTTTTCACGATTTTTTTGTCCAGACTGCTTTTGTGAGAAGGAAGATTAGTTGTAAATTATGCAATCCATTTATTTTGGTATATCGCTTTTAGCAACTTTACAAACTATCTTGCTAGATTCTAGCTGTATGATAAAAGTTCTAGATTCAACTCAATCAGGAAAGGATGAATCCGCTTTGCACTTTGTAGCTGTTGTTTTATTCCATGCTTACTTTTTGAAGATAAAAGGGAATCAGGCAGTGACCACTCCATCAATAGAAGCCCGTGTGTTAATGACATGACATGACATCAGAACACTGAACAAACAGCTTGTGAAGTCAAAGTCAATACAATCTTGGGAGTTGGGTTGGATATTGACGAATTACTGTACAACCGCAAGTGTTACACACCATTTCCACTTGCACTTTCCCCACTTCATCGGCCAGACCAATTTTATCCGATTGCTAGAGAATTTAAAATTCCAATGCTGGAATCATGTTATGACAGATGTATGGTTTCCATAATGTAATGTACTACTAATCATGAATAAAGTAAAGCAGCAATCCCAACGGTGGCTACAGATGGCTTCGTTTTCAACATTAGAAGGAAAGAAATAGCTATTTGAGTTTTAAAACAACGCAGACATTTCAGATCAACCCAAAATTTCCAAGAATATATAATGTCATTATAATTATGATAAGAAGCTTCTTCTACGACAATCATTCAATGTTGATTTAATGAATGCTCATTGAAACTCATTGAAATGGCTAGAAAAAGTTCAACTATCTGTAATGCATACGAAATAGGTAAATGTTATGCTGCTATTAGTATTTACATTCCAGCCCTTGTAGCATTCTGGGTATGGAATTAATTGAATGTTGTATCATTAGTTCCCGGGAAAGATTTTGTTTTCTGGATCACTGTAACCAAACAACTTAACAATCTACAAATATTACTTCAACAAGGGTTTTGAGGAACCAGTTGTTAATTCGTTATTGAAGAATGGAACAATGTACCATGAGATAGCTGTTTTTCAACATTCCATCCCAATTTCCAGCTTTCTAGAATTATATAAAGCATGTCTGAACTATCGGATGTAGGCATTTATTTTCAGAGAATTCGTTATCTTGTATTTTAAGCTCTTTGAAATTGAAAAGCTCCTCGCCTTTAGTCAAGAATTGTACCCTGTGAGACTTATGAATACCAAAAATGTTACCATTACAACGTGCCCAAACCCCAAAAAATAAGTAGCGACTTATGTGAAAAAAATGCAAAAATTAAGAATAGAGTTAACGTTCTCCAAAACCTTTCATATCGAGGGTGAATGGGTTGGTAGGCTTTATGAGAGTATTATGTGTTGGTAAGCTATATCGTCGGAGTTTTAAACGAGTTCAAGAACGTTATACTTATTTTGTGGAAATATTGTTTACAAATAAGTCGGCTCTTAACAACAGTTTCAACTACAATATGATCGAGAAGTATGTTAATTTGCATTACTAAATAAGTATCATATAATCATCGGACACATGATGAACGGAGCCAGTGTACGATCTCATGTTGATTAATAGGCTGTGAACTTTATATTTCTGCAATGTTCTGGAGGGAGTGCGGAATGCTTTCACCTTGAAAACGTCATTAACAAGAATCCGCAAGGCACCAATCTCCATCATGAGTTCAAACAACTAAACTGTGTTTGTATGAACCTTTCGGTCTTGAGGGACTTTCGACTGTATAAACCAAGAAAGAAAGACATCTGAAAATACACTCATTCTGGATTGGAAGTCATTTTTTCAAGTAAAAAGTAAATATGGTCCTTTTTGGTTTGAATGCGGGGCTAAGAAAGAAAAAAAAAGTCCATCTCAGATCTTCCTACGCTTGTCGTCGTTCCAAACGAGGTTGGATTTCTTAAGAGACCAGATTTTGGGTAAATGAATCAAGGAGAGAGGCAGTAGAGTTCTTTGAAAGAGGCATTCAGCAAGTGTTTCGGTGATGAGTCTATTCACCTCACTCAATTGATCCACCTCTTAACAAAATTCATTTAAGCAATCTTTCAAAGACGACTAAAAGTGAACTCATGTATTGATTCTGCAGCTCCTTTACTTTCACTCACTGCAAAGGCAAACTCCCGGAAACACGTAGGGCGATGCACAACTTTCAACACGAACAGTAATCGACTTTCTTATCATCAATTTATGAAATCTTAATCCCTTTTCCATTTCTGACCTACTTCACCTCCGACTCAAGTGCTCAAACTTATGAAAATATTGCCAAACTAATCAAATCTCATAAACCGTAAGCACTTTTCCGGACTCACTTACTATTGGAAAGTTTCAAAAGCAAACATTGTATAAGAAACAAACTTAATTTCTGCTTATTAAATTCATACAAGATCGTACCATTCCTTTCAGCTTTGTCATCGCACTCTTTGTGGTTTTTTCAGCCTATGAGCTTATTCTTTTAATTATCATGAACATTTCAGCCATACTAAAACAGTCATAAGAGGTGAAGAAGATTTTGCACGAACGACTTTTGCGAATTATGATAATCGTAGCTAATATTGGAATATAATTTCTTTGTGCACAATTCTTAAATCCCGCTTATAACATACTGGAAGGTGAAGATGGCAACGTGAATACGGAAATGCGGAATTCTAGAAGACCTTTTTGTCAACCTGATTAGAATTATGAGGTCCATTGACACATTACATTTGTCACGAACAGAAAGCCAATCTTATTACTACCACATTACACGAGTGAAGTCTGGTTGTAGGATTGAGATTCAAGATAAAATGTGGTTTAGTGGTTTTTTGGTTATCCCGGAGCGTTAATAAATTGTGGCCTCGAAAGAAACAAGACTTTGAACAGCAGGTCAAATAGGAAAGTTTAATGATTTCATCAGGCTGCTGAGAAGAATCCTAAATCGTTGAAATACATAATAGAATACGATGCCCGGTGTATAAGGGAAAAGAAGTATGTACAATCCATTAGCACATTCCAACTCCGAACAAAGCCCGGCATTTGCAATGGCATCTTCAGTTCCCCAGTTCTGTGGCTCTAGGCCCATCCATTAATTTAATATGTTTCATTAGCTCCACTCTCTTGGCCTGTTAACCTCATTCTTCCTGATGAGTACTGGTGAGTGGTGAGTTAACTTTTAAAAATTCCATGCGTTTCCAGGCCCAAAAAAACAAACCATACCTTTGGATACGCATTGGATTGCTCTATGCCATTACCCACCCACTTAGGTATTTGATATTTGTAAACTTGGAATTGTTGGTTACCTTCGGTTTTACGATTGTTGTCCCTGCTGAAGGATAACCTCAAGCCCTCGGCGCTTTTCAGTGAAATGTAAAACCCCATCTTCGTCCACGTCTTCAGGACTAATCTTAAGCATATATGTAATTACTATAGGCATTTGATTTGAAGCTTACCAATTACGACTAATTCTTCCGCACGGCTCCTTTCACACGAATGAGCTAACGGGTGCTATTATACTCCTAAAATATTCACTTCCAATCCTTGCACGCGACGACTATTTGAAAACTATCCACTATTTAGAAGCCCGTTTATCCGATTATAAGGCGAGAATGAAAAGCATTGAGAAGAAGTATAAGTAGATTTAGACTTGTAAGAACGGGAGGAATTTCCTACCCTACTGCAGCACAAACCTTCAGTTGCACAACCAACAGATTCCTACATCTTATTCTTCTTTTTCATCTATCAATCACTTTCTTATTCTATCGTAAGCCCGGGTTTGTACGTTATTGACGGTTCTAAGAGCGTGGGCGTGATAAGGCCTTAAAAAATAGTATAGAGCCTCTTCACCTTTGAATCCACCGTTACCATAGCCAATATTAATATCAGCTTTATGGAAGTGTAAACGGTTCATTATACGGAATCAATTGACCGTATAGTTTCATATCAGTACGGGAAAGGGTCTCCTTGGAATGGAAAATGTACAAAACTATGATTTATTGTTTCAAACAATCCATAAAGCTCTAAACCTCTTATACTCCGCTGAAGTAAATGTGCTCATCTGTCATATGAAATAAATCTCCTTGCACAAACATAATTTTCCTAAACATCTTTTCTTCTGTTGACTTTCTTTTCTCATGACTTCAGCCTAGAGGACCCAAGGAGACCACTTTAATCCACTTTGATTCCGTTATAATGCCTACCTCGTGTACTGGTTTGTATTTATTAACTTGCGGGTTCTTTTCGGCTTTAAGCTTTAGCAGCGGCGGATTCACGGAGGGAGGCTATAACTTCCCCAGAAACCAAATACACAGTTTTGTGTACCAAATATTCCTTCTGTATCCTAATTTTCCTCATGGATGAAGTTCTGATATGATTTGTTTTCTGGCGATTTGAGCACTTTAATATTATCAAAAAGTTATAAAAAATGGATTTCATATTGTGTAATATATAGTATCGTAACCCCAAGGCAACTAACCGTAAAACTACAACCCTTTGGTACAACTTTAAACTAAAATTGAAGCAAAAACTAAATCCGTTTAATATTACAACGAAAACTAAATTAAATCTAAAACTAAATTTGAATTTTAGTAATTAAAACTAAAACTCTCTCAACAACTATACTTATCTGTGCACTAAATCTAAAACGTTTTGGTCCAACAGAATCCAAAACTAAGAACTAAAAAGCACTAATTGTACATACTACCTTGCATGATAATAAGCTTATAAGCAGTGCCGGAGAAATCAATATGAAATCATGACGGGGGTAATAATATTCTACATGTGGATCTGTAATTGAAGTGGTTGTGGTTTTTTCTGCAGTACTGAGCAAACTCTCCATTCATCAATACATCCACATTCACTTTACTTACCTATCTACGTTACTAAAAATGTGGGTTGTGCAAGCATCCAAAATCTGTATGATTATCCACTGCGCAATGAAAATCCTACAGTTCCAGAATACAAATCAGGATGGATTAAAGAGAAAGTATCTTTGTATGATAATGAGGGTAAGATATGATGATTATGATGAGCTGCTTCCTCCTGTAGAGGACTTTGTTTTTTTAGTTCAGGAAATGAGGCAGTAAGAAATTAGCCATTCATGCGAAAAATATAGCGTTAGTAAAAGTCGGAGATGGTTGAGATATTCTCTGCCTTTTCCTCCCTGCACTCTCTATCTATTTGTCAGACATCAGATGGAAATGACTTCTGAACGCAACCCGGAAATCTCAAGCAAAGTTGAATCAGGGAAATAAAGCCAGGATTATCCATAGGATCAAATTGCTTTACACCCTTGTCTTCTTTAAATAATTGAATCCCTGATCTCTTTTCTTTTTCAACTACACATCCTCAGGCAGCCCTACAGGGATTGCAATCAGCGAGTTTATACTGGAATTGATGTCCTCCTTACATTTGTTCAAGGCTAGGGAAATTGAAAAAAAAACCGTAGGTAGTACGAACTATGAGTCTATGAGCAACTTATGTATCAAGTAAAAGGAGCAAACACATTACTTTAGCCTCCGTTATCCAGTATACAATTTTGTGCTAACAATTTCGGAATGGGGAAGCTCTGTTTTTTTTAGAAGCAACGCAGTATGTATGTTTTTATAATAATATCTATTACTTGTTGTCGTTGGCGGATGTACACTGATACTGAATTAAAAGCGTGGGAGTTGGACTCAATCTTTGTAAAAGGTATGAAAGTTAGTTCCTTCATAGCAATCAGAAAGGGAAAAAGGGTAAGATGTCAATGTATGTATGTATTTGTAATTTCTCCACCCAGTACTCTAATTTAATTAATCTTACGTAGTTTAAAATGGAAGAAGCGATTTAGGTACAACAAATGTTCAAGGCCGAGGACTCTTGCTTGTGTAGAATGTCTTCGGGTTTTAAACCTTGCTTTCACTTTACGACTCCTGTTATGTAAGTCAGTTCGGTTATTAGCAGCACTTATCAGAATATTAAGTGCTTGACTAGAAGATACTGGAAGATAGTGATACTAGTTTACTCTTCCGCCTAACAACTTTCTAATGGACTGCCTGATATGAAACGATGTACAAGAAGTAAGGACGGCGGAATGAAAGGAAGCAAGAAGATAACGCTAAGACGTCTTTCCGCCAGGCTGCTGTAATTCAATCTAACGATGGTGCTGGTAATTGAGCAAAGTAATTCTCGAAGTTGAGAAATAAAAAATTGAGAGGAAATTATGCATAAGAACACAAACAAATTGGTCTACTGAGAGCGGATGAGAAAGAAGAAAGGGATGAGAACATGGACGATGCAATTACTTAGATGGGATAAACTGAGTGGTCTTGAAAGCTGGAGCGACTGCTATTGACAAGATGTTCCTTTATATTATTCCTTCAGGAGTAAAGTCTTTAACTCATGATGGATCTTCTAATGTGTTTATCTCTTGCTACTTCATACGTCCAGAGGCTGGACTGATAGCTTCTAAAATTATAGATAAGCGTAGGAGTTTATGATAATTGCTAAAACATAAAGTCTGGGGTCGTGTGTCGTTTTTAATCATATAAACATTTCTGCTCTTCAAGTAGTAGTCTAGTAGTTCAATCCCAATTTGACGGACTCGATTGGCAGTGCAAGTAAAATACAAACATAAATATTCTTCATATGGACCATGACGACCAACAAGCTATATATACTCCCCTTTTACAGGTTCTGGTCCAGGTTTCAGATCAATGATCAAAAGATCAGAACTATTTACTCGGAGGGGTAAAGGTTGTTTTCATCTTCAGTACATGCCAGATCATATCACAGGTCCCCATTATAATGTATCAGAAATATCATATTATGTTCACGATACATATTATTAAGCAGCGTAAGCTGCTTTATAGGAATGCCCCGTCTGTCTGACCATGCGATAACTCTCGAATGGTTTATCCGTTGTTGATGAGATTACAACCCTAAAAGAAGATCACATTTGAAGATGGGATGAGACATGTCGGTGGTCAAAGGTCTAGAATTCTGAAATGACATCCCCTTTGAGTGACAATCGTAACAAAATGGTACAGAGGGTATCAAAGTATGTTTGACTTTGGGTTCAAAATTGACAAAAGTGGTGCACAAAATCTGTACGCTACTTTTTACAGTAGCTTATTATGGTTTATTTTATTTTGAAAGCTATTATTCATGTTTGAGAAATTGCAACATATTGTACCATAACTCCGAGCTCTTATGGTGTTTGTAAGCCCTAAATTTATTTCAAAAATAAACCTATGGACAAAATATTTTTTTTGGAGCAAGAATAAAAAAAAAATATGGAAGGAAGGAAGGAAGATAAGGATGAAATTCAAGGAATGAAGGAAGAATAGTGTAGAGAGATGAGGGCTTCTTGGAGTAAAACTTTTTTAAATTCCACATTGAAGACAGAAAATTGCTGTTTTGTCTATAAAAATGGAGCATGAAGGAAGTCGGAAGTATTGTTCTCTGCACGGGCTATTGTCGCTATTGAAATGCATCTTTTCTCAGTTCACAATATACAGACAACTAACGCGATTTGGAACCCTGTTAACAAGTCACCGCTGTAAACAATCTCCAACTGTAGATACACGAAAATCTAGTCTTTTAAATAATAATAATTTTCAAGATTGTTCATCTTTCTTTGGTTCTGAAAAACAAAAGTATGTACTCGTATTACGTACTGAGTAACAGACTTACGTGTTAATGATATTGTGAATACGAAAATTCTACCATTTAAAGTTCACAAAGAAAATACTTTTCCCAGCATTGTTTTTTCTGTTAGTCACAATATTGCAGCTATATATGCCAAAAAAACATGCAAGACGAAAAAGTTTGTTGTTAGCATCCATTAGATATGGAAAACCTTGATGTACAGAAAAATAATAGCTACCAGGACCGGTTCATTTTAACAAGAGCTGGCTGTACACAGCCATCAGAACTGCCTATTTCTTAGGATCTACCAGTAGGAATAAATATATCATAATATACTTTCCAAGGACAGTGATATGCTTTATGTGGAATTCCATTCGGCATTGGTTTCTTCAAACTTCTTTCTCTTTACAGACTTACAGGCATAATACTTCTTATTCTCATGGTGTTGGTCTTCTAGTATTTCTTTCTCCAATCTTCCTCTTGTTCTTGAGACGGAAATACATATTACGGTTGAAGAAAAATAATCTCTCGTCATTTTTCTGATGAAGAAGGATTTTTCCAACTTGGATGGAGTGGATTTAATTTCTCCATTCACTCACATCTCAAGCTCGGTCAACGGTTTACTTTTCATCGTTCGATTTCAGCCTCACCCTAAGGATAAGTTTTGTTTAGCTATATTTTTCAAGAGATTCCAGATTCCAGACTGAACATCCTTCAGTTGAAATAGAGAGGGAGAGAGAGAGAAAGAGCAGTAAAAGTTTTGTAATTCTCTGTACTTTTCTTAAAACGGAAAAGTTAGGCATTAATCTGGTTCACTTGACGTTTTGTGTTTGTTGATGCAAAATGAACAAGACCTGTTAGAATAAAAAGAATGGCCCTGTGTGGCAAGATCTAACGGTTATCTAAATGGAACAAAGCATTTTTCCTAATGGTCTTTTATTGGAAGAAGGTAGGGTGGTCAAGAAAAGTGGTGTTCATGGAGTCACGAGGACTATATTTTTTCTGATCTTTATACGTACGTTCTGCAGGAGGACGGTGTATAACCGGCCAGGATGGTCAACTTAGTTTCGCAACTACTAAAACTTAAGCTTGGTCAAGGCTGACTTTACCGAAGCGAGGATGATCGATATACTGAGAAAGTGCAAGACTGTACAATCTGGAGACGTTTTTCGTACTAACTTGTGCCCGTGGGATATTTAGGAGAGTGTACCTCGGTTAAGTGGACTCCTAAACTTTGTCAAAATTTGTCAGAAAATAAATATGAAATGATTTAAGTCTTTTATCAGGTCTTTCATCTCTTCTCCGTATCATGTCGTATGAAAGCAACAGATAAAGATAAATCAGAGGATTTAAAAAGTAAGATTTTGTCATTGGAAATTCTTGAAGACAAACTGTTTTTTTTACACTAGGCCTTCAGAGTCACGACTACATTTAGTCATTATCCACTAAGATGGAAAATGTAGCCTTTAGTACTCTTCCTTCAGAAAAGCGTGAGAGAGTTACAGATTTGAGCCTCAGGAGAAAAGAAAGTATAACTCAAAATTTACAACTCAAGTTGTATTAGCCGTTTGTCGGAATAAATCAGGCATCAGGATGATTTCACGTCTCCAGTTGTTTGTTACTGTAGATCATATCACAGTATTTATGTGTGGTGAAAGTTGTAAGAGGCTCTACGGTTTATCCAGTTGACCCAAGGTAGCAGAAAATATAATGGTAATGTATGTTCCTTATGTCGTATTCTCCTTTCGCTTGTCACTTGGAACAGAAATAAATCGGATTTGAGGATAAAATGGGATATGGAAGTTTGGTCAGGAGGCGCCCAAAAATATGGGCATGAAAATATCAGCCCTTTTAGATTCAATTTTAAACCCTCACCCGACCTCCCTTGGATTGGTACCCAAAGTGACCAATAACTGACCAATAATGAAAACCCAAAATGGCAAATCACAAAATTAAAGTGACCAACTAAAACAAATACCCAACGTATTCAAATGTATTGGTTCAGACACCTGACGAGGAACCGGAAGCGGAATAGGAAAATGACGCTGATTTGTACAAAAGGTGGATAGGGAACACTCTTAGGAAAGTGACAGCAAATTTCCTGGATTGCAGGTTGGCCCTTTCGGCCAACCACCCCACCTGACGCCACTTCAAATTTATCTCCGTCAACCTGCTTTTGCACCACTTGTTCTTTGGCAAAGTCATACATACTTATTCGTCTCCTCGGTTAGGTCCCTCATGATGAAGCTATGCTCATGATGATTCTCATGTTTGCAGACGAGGGATTGGAAATACTAAAATTAATTTATTAAATGAGGTTGAAATCATTTATGTATTACCAATTGACTCAAAATTGTCCAATACTCACTGTCAACGCACTTTGCACCCTGGGATATAATGTTGAATTAGTTAGCAGCTTTCCTCAAGATTGGCAATGGGTTTTAATATTACAATGTTCGTTGCAACATAAAAACTGATTAAAGGATGACATAGTTGATTTCGATTAAAAATTAAAGACAAAAGATCACAATTGTAGAGGTATTCTGAGTGTTAAAGAGAAAGAAGTTGACATATAAACTTATAGAAATTGGATTTTTTTCTAAATGCCAGCATCCAATTATATCATCATTAATATCGATGGTACATTAAAACCAGGAATCAAGGAGTACGAGCATTCTATTAAATCGATACTATTAATACAGTATTATGGACAACAAAGGATTTGAGAACTAAATCGCAATTTAACAGATTCAACCTTTCCTTTACGCAGTAAATGTATTTACTTCCAAGGAAAATTGAAATGAAGCCAATGAGTATTGCTATTGGGATAGCTTTTGACGAATCGTTCGACCTATTCTAATATGACTTATACCTAAAAACCTATCACCGATCAGCCTGTTTTCCCATGGAGATTGTCGCACAACTTTTCTCTTGTGGGAATTACAGTTACTAACTAATAGCTAACTTGACATTCTGCTATAGTTTTCGTCAATCAGATATTATGTTGACAACATTTCTCTTTCCCATCATTGAATGTATTCGCTAAGGACGGATTACAGTAATTCTCTTTGGATCCGTTTGAATTCCCTTGGAATGTTGTATTCCTATTCAGAAATGGCAGTAATTACAAGTTAGTTATAGTTCCAGGGACATCTGTATGACCTGACCATACGTGGTGTTAGGGTGAAGTTTAAGGAGCCTAACATTATTTCTAATTTCAGGATAAACGGGATAAAGAATAATAATAAAAAAGTTCGGATTCTGGGAATAAAACACAGATTTTTGTAATTAAGAACAGCAACAACATTCTATTTACACACTCTGTTTACCTGATATGCGAAAACCAGGGAGGCTGGTTCTGGCTTAATGAGCCTCTCGGTTTGCTGAGCTGTTGTATGTAATCTTCGAATGTGACGGAATGTAAAATGAATCCTTCCATTTCCAAGCAACCTCGAAGTTCCAACGAAGCATATGCTTCCTACGTATGGATACTGAAGGATGAGTAAGAGGTAGTGCAAGACAGACGGCTTTGGTTTTCCTATTTGATCTAATATGTGAAGGAATAGAAAAGGGCAAGTTATAGGTGGAAAGTTGCTTGTCATTAAAAAAAATGACATCATATTTCAGGCAAGCGTAAAGTTTTCTCATTTTGTGGTTCAGCGGATTTTGTTGTCGTCATTGCTTTATCGAAGGTCGCTAAGCACGGGTCTCAGGAGATATAAACATGTTCACGCTCCTTCGTCTCTAATCAAATCAAACAACAACCGTATAAGGCCGTCGCAAAGCGCTTTAGTACTAACTATGGCATTGAGTCTTATCCTCATCAGCTCTTGTCAACTCTCGATTATTCGGCTTATCAAGTATACAGGAGTCGATAGAAAATTACACCATAAGGAGCATCGACGTATATTTGGGAGGTCTGGGCTATTACAAAGATATGTATGTGCGTAGGTTGGTTAGTTGATTGGTAGGTTCGCTGGCTGGCTGGCTGTACAAGATTTGAGGAATCATTTTCTCATCAACATCGTCGACGGTGTCCTCAATTCTCATCCATCCTCTCATCAGTAATAGTATCATCTTGTAGTTACAGTAGAATGCAAAAATGTCAAGGAAAGAGGAATCTATGTCGGGGGGCACAACAATCTACAATTATTTCTCATATTATTGACAATCCGTTGCGACAAGGATTCCATTGCTGTCTGTAAACTGGTACTCTCGTTCGTGGTTCTTTCTTTCTGTGACCATATTGACTGGCAGTAGTCGTGACGCAGGCACATACTATTACACCTAACCCCAACTGTGTTCCTGAATCTCTGAGAGGTAACTTTAATATCCCGTGTGGAATGAGAAAACTTTCAGACTTTCCATTTCCCATGAATTTTTCCCCCAATTTTGTTGCCTTTAATACGATAAATTTAATTTCGATTTCCTAATGAATCCCAACAAGTCTATAAAATAGTTAGTTGACTTTATCTGGAAATTGGATGAACTGATGAGATTTTTCAATCATTTTGAAACTTAAAAATAGGAAGATAAAAGAGCATTTATTCTTTCAAGTCGTAACTACTTTTGTTTTATTTTACCAGCGTTGGGTTCTTGGTCCTGGCTAGCTTATAGAATTTTAAGTCAACCGTTTTTGGTTTATCAAATTCATCATCAGTATTGCTACTTGAATTATGTATTACGATAAGAATGGATTCAAGTTTTTTATTAAAAAAATGAGACTCGAGACAAATTGAAAAGTAATTACCTAAGTAAATAGCTATTGGAGTATGGGTTAGTGCAGTTTATATCTGTTAAACACAAGAATAACACTATTCAGTTATTCACCACAATAAACTAGAACTTCCCCAAAAATCAGCGAAATTTCCTGAGTAAGTGATAAGTATTCACTTTTCCCCTTTAATTTCGGCGTTTAGTAGTTTAGATTTTAAAAATTCTCCGATATCAACTACAAAATTGATTATAATAAAATATGTATGTAATATGATATTATTTAAAATATGATGAGGAGCAAACTTTCTCTTTGACAAAAATGCTTGGTGAAGTGATCCTTGAACTTGCACACTATGTAGTTCAGGTTAAAAATTATTTTAACAACTCCAAATTGTTTTTTATTTTATTTTTGTATGTATTTTTAGTCGATTGAATATATTGATAATAATAATTCGACAGGGTCATCAACCGGTCATTCAATGGTCTAAGAGAAATGTTATAATTTACCCTTGTGAATGACTATATCCTAAGGAGTACATTAGTGAGCTGGAGTATCGTCATTGTTATTCCATGAATATCAGACTGACCCTTTTAGTGGAATTGATTTTGAAGTAATAATTCAGACGTTCTATACAGACACAAATCTGGCTTTTTGGATGCGTTTTGCCTATGGATTAAAAATTAAAATACCCTAAAATCACTTTAGAAGCCGCGGCTTATACTAGAAAAAGTGATTTTTTGAAGATGCGACTTATTATGGTGGGCGGCTTATCTATTTAAAAATGTTGACTCATTTATTTGACATTCTCATAATTTACAAAATTTACCTAACCCATTAAATTCATCCCCAACCAACTCTTTATCCTCTTCAATTAGTTTATTTTGGACTTGGAAATGGTTGAGAATCCATTTTCAGGACACAACTGATACTGACAGACTGAATGACATTGAATGGGTACCTTTCATTTGGTATGTTTTCAGACTGCTTAATCTTCTTAAAAGATTAGAGTATAGATACACCTAAAACATTTTGTATGCGACTTATTATGGTGGGCGGCTTATCTATCACGCTTTGATGGAATGTATTATTTCATGACTGCGACTTGTTATCGTGGGCGGATTATAAAGTGATTTTAGGGTACAGATTTGACAATGGCCGTTAAAAATAATTAGGCTATTAGCTCAGCTGGGTAGAAATGAAATACCATTGTCAAAAGTAAAATTAGGGGCGTCACGAACGGAACTCCTTCGAGCAATCCTCTGTCTCTCTTGTAACGTAGCATGGTTTCCTTTCTCATTCATTACTGACATTTTCAGATGGGTAAAATACAGTCCCTTTTGTTAAAATATTCATTCATGCAAGGACTAAACTTTATTGCCCAACAAACATTTCCTGCGTTGTGGCAGTAGTGCATTTTGATATTGTATTTTAGTAATGACGGTTTTCCTTTTAATCTGCTTCATTATTGCATCAATAAATATTTTCGGAAGTTGCTTTGATATCATGAGCCTGAACGGGCACAAGGAGATTATTTATGTTTGGAAGAGCTGATATTTAATCGCCATCCAATACATGCAACTCGTCCCTCTTATAGTCCAAGTGCAAGTTTTATTAGAAGTCTGTCCAAGTTTTATGGATGGGCATACCAAGTAGATGCTCTAAGAGTTTTAATGAAAATTCGTTGTGCAGTCATCAAATCTGATAGAAATAAAGTTTGTTCCTTGTCTATCGGGTTTTTGCGACTTCAAAAACGGATGTTAAGATTTGCTCGACTGACGGATGACAGCGGGAATCGAATAAAACCTTTTAAAAGGGTATCATTAAGTCATAAATTACGGAATGATCAAAAATAAAGCTATTCGTGGTGTATGCTAATAATAAAAATAACCTAAATTGATTTTGTCATCAGTTTGGAAAAGATGACATACATAATAATTTTATTATATACATAATTGCAAAAACTGATGTTTTTTTTAATTTGTCTTTAATTTCGGAATTAATTCATCCATATCCGTCTCGGAAATTAATTGACAGAATCTTAAGCTACAACTTCCTTTAAATATCATTCTGATGGCTGACATACAAGAATGAGATGACGGTGTTCCTCCATGCGACTAATGTTACTATATTCCAATTATTCCTGCATGTTAAAGTCGCTCATCATATTAACTGCCAAGTCGGTGAAACATGACGATTGTACAAATATTTACAACATTTATGCATATTTAATTTGCGTTTGTCTGAAAATAAGCACAAAATAGCCTGTTTGAAAGACACGCACCATAATTTCTGATAATTGCGAAGATTTAATTAAATTTGGATGGAAGCATCACAACGTTTTCTGCGAACAACTTTACTCAACAATACATAACTATTCTGTAGCTCATTATCTGTATACGCTGGATGTTATAAAAATGTCTCCTTCTCTGACTAAAGAATTCCAAAGCTCTGATGCTCAGATGACTTTTGAGAAATATCGTTCATCCTACTGGATCTAATATATTATGTCTTCATATAAATTAGAAGGCGAAAAATTTCACCAACAATGAATACATGACATTCATAAAAACCTTTGAAACCCGGATTCAGTAACACTATGTCCTACTTCCAAGTAAACAGACGGAGAAAGGTGAGCATTAATAAATGCGAAATTGCATTCGACATTCCGGAAGCCTTGGATAGGTCTACAGAAGGCAGACTGACTAACACAGGGAATAGCGATCAGGCAGATGCTTTAGTCCATAGTTTCGTACACAATGTGATTTCCTACTGCTCCATTTCCCCTTTATTCTAGCAAGCATTTACAATCGATGAAGCAGACAACTGTATCAGATGAGATGTGGCAGGCTGCAGCAGTTTGAGATTTGATAAATTGAACACAGCTGATACTTTTTTTCAATCTTTTATATAATGTAAGCATTATGCTAAAGAGTAGAATTTTTCAAACTCCTATCCCATTCCTTTTTGATACAATAGATTCTGGCCCTAAGCTCAAAGTTGGCGTATTATCAACCAATCTGCAATTGTTATAACAACTAGAGAATTTGAATTAGGGTAGGTTCAACTTCCCTATTCTGAACGAATAGCTCGTTGTCGCTGACTGACGGAAGAGTAGAGATGTAATAAATTGAGGTGAAGCGAAAGACAGGAGAAAGGATGAAGAAAGGGATTAAGGACGAGTTGAGATCTCAGCACTACCATACTGCCAACATCCCCGCTATCCGCATCAGATCTGCTGGGTTGGATTCCCTGTATGCGAGTATACCAAACCAGACAGAGAAACCAAATGTACCAGCAACACTTCCCTTGCTTTACTTCAAAGTCCTTCAGAGTTGAAATAAGACTGAGGTGTAGGGAAAATGGACTAAATCCTTGATAACGAATTCTCCATCCACCTACTACAGCCCTTCAAGATTAGAAAGGAAAGTATTCTGGCTGAGATGAACTCAGAAAGTCTGCTAACCTATATAGACTGGAGATGACTGTGAGATTTGGAAGCCGGCTGGAAGTCCTCATTCTCCTGCCGTTATTAATTGAACTCAAATTCAGACTTGCGAAACTTAGATTGTCCCTTACATCCATCATTGTTGATGTCGATCTATCATTACTTAACTGTGTGGATGATAGAAGCCTGCCCATAATACTTCTCTATACAATTCTGATCCCTGATGATATAAAAGGCATCCGACTAGCGGCCTCAAATTCAGATAGTATTATACATAGGCCGAGTATGTAAATGCTTGAATCAAGAAGGGTCTATTTTCACTACAGTTTTTACAATAATATAGAAGCTTGTACATTCCCATATTTTAAATTCCATACGGGAGTGCCAGCCATCCTTCTGTCTGTGGAAAGCTGCTTCGTTTCAAACACCTACACAGCTAAGAATCCTATGAATTATGATGACTAAAGGTGATAAATTGCTCCGGCGTTTGGATCTATCTTGGTTTCAATCGCTTTTCCTGTTTGCCAATTCGGTCGTAAATCTACCGGACGGGATAATATGTTACTTGAAGCTACAGAGAATACCTAACTTTATTACAATTCTGTAATAGCATGTATGTATTGGTGTGAATTACCATTGCTCATGAGCTCTGATATATATAAATATATACATGTTAATATATAAATTATAACTTGAGCCAAAGCAATTAAAGTAGAACATTCACGTAACATGTATCAAAATTGATCTGAATTAATCTAAATATTGTATTTCATTAAAAAATCATCAAAAATCAATACTCGATAAATAAAAACAGCTTTTATAACATGCAAATCCTAATTATGTTTATCTAGCATTTCTATTTTTGTTTTACAGTATTGGTTGTAAAGTACAGAAGGTGTGAACAGTATTTAAAGCCGAATTAAAAAAAAGCTACAGATGTTTCAAACCATATTAAGAATTATCCTCCGTTTAAAGTGCTTCCTCTCATATCAGTGAACGTCTCAAGTCGTTGTAGGTTTTTGAAATGAATGTTTGCAATTATGTTAATTAAAATATCTAAACATGATAATTCATATCCATAATTCATGACAATTGCTAAATTTCAGAATTTTTCCATGCAAATAAAGACCTGTGTAAACATACAAAATAAATCAATACTGATGATGGAAGGACCGGTCTCTTAAGAATACAACTTGGATTGGATTTGACAGATTTGAAGAAGACACATTTGTAAAAGCCAAAAGCAGCAGCCGAGAGTGAATCCAATTCCACAAATAGGCATCGATAGTACATTAACACAGCAACAATATGCACAAGTGACGAGTTCTAGGGAAGTAGAGAAAGTGAGAGAAAGTGTACAGGTGACAGGTAGAAGAAGTCACAGCGAGGTTTTGTCATACCGTACCAATCAATTTTACTCCGTCCGTGTCACAACTTTTCACCTTATAATGGAGAAAACTGTCGAAGGTTGAAGTAAAGTAGGTTTAGAAGGGAGTTTCTGCATGTACTAAAGGGACACTAAGCATAGAGGAGGTACAGGTGACATCATGAAGCCATTCGAGCCGCTTTAGCCCCAGTACGTTTTTTTGAATTCTGTAGGAATATTATGACAAGTGGACTTTAAGAAAACGGTGCGTGCAAAGGAAAGGTAAGAAAGCCTGCTGGTTCTCACGAGAGATATAGCCTTATACTTTTTTCAAACTCTTCTTTAAAGTCTAGGACATGTTTTCTTCTTCCAACATGTTTGCTTGAATTTGTATTCTCCGGTAAAGGAATGAGAAAGCTGCTTCTTCCTGCACTTGACACATTCCAATGCATGGCCAACAGTGCATGGTGAAGCGTCCTCTCCCCTGTGAAGGATATTGGACAAGGGTTGAAATCCAATGACTTATGCATGCCAATCTACGATAAAGTAAAGAAACTTCCTCCTTCTTTTTCCCCATCTTAGAACGATAGCTAAATCTTTTTTCAACTCTCTACCGTCTACTAGGATGAACAGAGGAGCAGTATCAGTAGCCTATTTTTCCAGGGATGTAAACGCGAGGCACAACTAGACAGGGTTTGTAGTTTTACATATAGGCACTTCAAATGTAGGAGGCCCATCTTATCCCAATTTCCCAATCCTCTTTTGATCGATTATAAGTATGTTATATTATTTCCAAGGGCTCCACTTCGATGATGGAGCTCAGCTTTCTACGAGCTGCATGACCCCTGATGTTAAGTACAAGTATGGAAAGGAGGTTACCGAAAGTTGGATGATTCAACCTGTCCATATGTTGAACACCTTTCATATTACCATTTGAAGTCCCGAAAACAATATTCCTTTTTTGAGTTGAATGAACGAATAACGTATATCATGTATCCTGCAAAGGAACGATGTAAGCGGGAGCTTAAGCAGCATATTATCCTATTCATATCGCTTGATTCACCATCATCATATTTATTGTGATCATATTTCTCCTATTTTATTCTGCGAGCGTTGTCAGACTTTATTGCAATGTTGAATGCTTCCTCATGCTTGGATGGATTTGCATGGATATTTTGTGTCCTTATGTTTCAGCGCATTCACTTGAAGACAGCAACAGGCATCGGTTTTTATAAACGTTTGAGTATAAAGTGTAGATGCAAATCAATATCAATTAATTAACATTATTTTACCAAGACCTTGTCATTTATTAAAGCTTGAAAATAGATTCATTATTGAACCCGTTGTCAGTATGACCAACCCACTTTTATAGGAAAGGAAATAGTACAAAACAAGAGTCGGCAGTAATTCTTTCAGAAGTTTGTGAGATGCATTTTTCCAGTTAAGGATCTCTTCCGCTTTCTTTTCATAATTGTCATTAAATGTGATTAGGTATTTTTATTTGAGACAACCCATATTTTGTATTTTCTACATCCTAAAAGTGTCTTCCACAAATCTGGGTCAACGCTTTGATACAAAGCTAATGGGGAACGAGAAATTATTAATTTACCCAATCTATCTTTTGATATCCAAGCATAAACTTAAGATGCCAATGAATACCAATGAAGTTAGAAATAGGCTATGAAGACTAAAAGGTGTAAAAAACGATAGGCTCTTTCAGTCTTTGGACAATTTGTTTTAACCAGAATCCAACAACGCCTCTGTCTTTCAACTCCGTCGTCTCTAATTTGTTGCACTAAATTGTTAACTTTCAACTTAGATCAGAAATTTGAATTTGAATTGTGATGTAAATATCATAAATCGAATAAAAGAAGTCGACTTTCTCCGTTGGTATTCATTGGTCTGTTTAGTTTATCATTGGATACCTTTTAATTTAGATTGGGTAAATTGGAATATATCATTGGGTACAAAAAACATTGGATGGTTGAAGTATATTTCATTGGATAAGTTCAGATATTGACTGGGTCGATTGAACAGTACCTTGGAATGTCCTTGAAGTTGCTACACAGAAGTGACAGAAGAGTCCAGAGTTAATTACAAATGCTACAACTCTTGACATAACCTATACAAACTTTTTAGTCGGATCTTAATCGAATGAAATCAGGAGCGCTCGGATATGGAAGCTAAGTAGGGGTTTGAACTAATAAAGCAAAGTTATATCGATTTTTCTTCTTAATTGACATCAATAAATAACATCAACACTGTTAGAGACCATGAATGAATTTCATTTAAAAAAGCTCTTTCCTAGTCATGACTTGACTGATGAGTAGGATAGATGACTTTCTAGTCAGTCCATCGCTCGTCCTACTCAAGATTCACTATATAAATTTCCAACTTAATACTTTCACAAATCCGTAACCCCTCCACTACCTTCTCAATTTTAACCTCAAGTTTTCACGTGTCTTGCTGTTAATTCTTTCCCTAGCTACCCAATATCCTCATCGACTTTAATTTTTAGTGTGTACTGTCTTGAAACATCAATGTTGGATGTAGAGGTCTAGAAGCATGTTGTATGAAACAGCCCAGAATCATCTATACAAATTCTTTTAAGACGATACCATCTTAACTTCAGGGTTTAAAATGAAGGGTTTTATGGAATAGTTTATTACATGGCTAACACAATGAAAACTCCAGACGCTAAAGCCCACCTCCAGCAAAAAAAATCCTGAGCAAAATAAAGACCAGGCATATATTTATCGGCTTAACAATTCAAATTTGTAGTCAACCTTTTCAAAATAATAACGCTTAAAAGGACCCAATGGAAGTAACGATCACTGAAAATATGTCATATTCAGAAATCGCTACGCAACTTTTTTTTTTACTGAATATTTGAGCCGAAATAATAAGACGCAGATGAAAAGTCATGAACTCGTACCCAAGTCTGCCATGGCAGTATGTTTGCAGAATAAGAAGTTATGAATACTTCATCCGGTGAAATGAAGGACGTCCTCAACGCTTTCACGGAGTTTGTCAACACAATCATACTTCCTGCGTACTACAATAATGCTGTTTAATCAGTCTGCATAAAAGAGTCTAGGAAGTAGAAGAAGAAGCCTGATTATTTACTGTATTCTCAGGAATAAGAATACATTATGGAATGCGATAAGTCTGCGTATTTCCGTTTGCCAGCAGTTTCAATATTTTAAATCACGTAGGTGGAAAGGCCTTTTAACACACTAGGTGGTTGACATGCTTTTAATTATAGTGAAATAGATACCAGAACAAAACCGCCCATTCGCCAATTTTATTACTCAGAAGGTATTTCGACCTTCAAACGAGCTTTAATTAATTTCCCTTGTTACAAATGTTTACCCTGGAGATGGGCGGCTTCATCGGCTGTCGACTCATCCGGTTTCCAAGTTCTGCCGCTGGATGTTTATTACTGTTCCTGTAACTTCTTCTACACCTTCTCCTATGGTTGTCTGACGTACACAATGATAAATTTAATAATAGGTACGATGCAAAAGCAGAAGTATCTCATTAGTGAATCCGGCACGTTTTCTTTCAGGACGTACGATTGTCGATAACCCTTGCCAGCTCACCATCATTTTGAAAAACGGTATGCAGGCTTAGAAATAATAAGGAGGCTTCCATCCTCCTGCCCTTTACAGTAGTCTAATTGTCTGATGATCTTTAGAACATATATCTTAAGTATGATCAGTTGTTTTGTAAGACATTTTATTTCCAAGTCCGAGTGAACGCAAATGCAAGAAAGAGCTTTAGAAATAGGATTTCACACCAATTTCTAGATTGATGCAGCAGTATTCTACAGAAAGTCAGAGGCTACTTGAATTTATTTAACTTCCCAAGCCTTATAATAAATAAGCTTGTATCTGATTGTATACTTTAATTTCAAAGGATAACACAAGTTGAAACTAGTGGTTAACTTGATTAAGAGTTCTTGGAAGAGAACAGACATACTAGATACAAAGATGCGTAGTACAACTTTTGAAGTTTGTTTACTTGTCCATGATAAATTGCTTCGTATTACAGAAGCGAGTGTCGAACCGATTGTGATAGAAAATTTAGTTCCAAAGGGATCTAAATTTTATTGCCAGTCCTCAGAGTACGACCCCATATACTTCATATTACTAAAGAAATCCAGTTAAGTATTAAAGGACAAGAACTGTTGAAATTGTTTTATGATCGCTCAAAGTCCGTAACTTTTTGATTCACTGGAGTGAGACCACTTTCAGACACAAAAGAGCAATATAGCGAAGAGAGGTGAGTTGGTGCCGGAGCAAGAATAAACGACTTTAGATTCGTGATTGAAAATGTCGAAAACCCCCACCTAATAAAATATAAAAGAATTCCAAGTGTAAAAACAAGGTCATTTTGCAATTTCGCCTGTCACGATTGCAACAATTGAATTCTTAATAATTTCATAAAGAATGCTCTATCTCAAACACAAAAAGAAGAGACAACATTCGGTTGCGTGTAAATGTGGCGAGGACAAGCTTGGTGGCAGAATCACAATGGTATGTGACCGACCGACTAAATTAAATATTGAACCTTTTATTGCATTGTAAATTTCCAATATTTCAGTTTTTAAAGTCCTATCATTGGTTTGTATGTGAGAATTCATGGATTTCCTTGTTAAACCACAATGACTCGAGTAATGTTGACAAAACCTTTCTAATCACAGTACATCAATTTGAGATAATATTCAGATGAAATTATCTCAATTTTATCAAGCCCAATTTGGTTTCTGTACAATTTCCTACGTTTAAAATATGAGCGACATCAATGGTTATAATGACTGAAAAATTATAAACAATTCCAAATAGTTTAATTAACAAAATTCAAAAAGCTATAGGGTGAGTTTTATAAAACTGAACAACTTCAAATCACAATTTCTCAAAAACTACTGAACCGATTTCATTTGTCAATAGCTTATTTTACACATATGACTGTAACTTAAACATTAAATGATAATTTGTTGGAACGTTATCAGTATTTTTGGTGGGGCAACGTGTTCCGTGCAATGAAAATTAATTTTTGATATCTCATTCCTTGCATTCCAAGACCATAAACTTCTGAAAAGATACGAATGATATCCTGATCAAAATTTTGAGATCGTCTCTCAGTCTGAATTTGATTTTTTCAATATTTCTTGAAAATTCAAACGGGCTCAACAACACTTTTCCTGACCGATGGGGGTGACGGACAAGTGGATTGACCACCTCGATTCCCTGATCTCACACCAGCGAATTTTTTCTTGTGGCCATTTCAATGGAAAAGGTGCGAAGAAGATCTCCAGCAACTTCAAAAAGTGATTGTTGAAGAATGCCGTGCAATACCTCAATAAATTTGTCAAAATGCCTGTAGAAACGTTTATGAACGCGTTGGGGTGTGTATTGGGAGCAATGGAGGTCATGTCGTTATGCCATAGTGCTTAATGTTTAAGTTACAGTCATATGTGTAAAATAAGCTGTTGACAAATGAAATCGGTTCAGTAGTTTTTGAGCAATTGTGATTTGAAGTTGTTCAGTTTTATAAAACTCACCCTATACATAAGAATATGAGGGTCAAATCCTGACCTTCCTTGTCGCCTGAGATAAACTATCAATACACAGTAGGAAGCAGTTCGACTCTCTAATTTAATGAAAGAAGTCATTAGTAAATGTAAACAATTTGTAATTGCTATTAATCACGTCGAAATTGGAGATCAGTCCACTGGGAAACAGAAGTTATGTTGGAGGATTTCAGTTCCAAACTTCATAAATTGCTTAGGTAGTTCTAGTTAGACTAGGTAAACACTAGAATTAATTCAAGAACTTTTGGTTGCAGTGGAGGATTCTCTGTCGTCAGTCTATTTATAATCTAGGCTTAGTCAAGAATTTGAAAACAACGATGCTTATACGAAACATGATATACACAACGTAGGATTACTTGGAATCGAAATTATTCTATTGCATATGATTGTG
Source organism: Desoria olivacea (assembly GCA_034695115.1). Lineage (NCBI taxonomy): Eukaryota > Metazoa > Arthropoda > Collembola > Entomobryomorpha > Isotomidae > Desoria > Desoria olivacea. Next base: position 22,607 of record JAQFZA010000078.1, on the reverse strand, counting down.
TGTATGGTATAATAAGTAATATAATATTCCTTTTGGCAAATCCAAAGCTTTGACTGTTTTTAAATATTGACTGAAAAAGAGTTAACGATACAATAGAGAGAGAAAACTATGTTTCAACCTTCATAACGAAATCACTAGCCGATTACCACATGCTGGACTTGGTTTGTGCATTTCAAAAACCCTGTAACCGATTTCAATGATCAATATCTAAACAAAAAAAACAAACAAAAACACTTTGTAAATAATTGACTGCTAAGGCTTTCACCTCTGACCTAATTGCAAATGGGAAAACGTTTTACGTTCCAGTCGGTATAATGAGGGTTACACTCAACTATTTTAGCTTTAATATAAATTTAATATAAACTTACGTAAATTGATTCTGGAATTTTTTTTAATGCTTTCTCCAAAATTAATCATCTTCCATATACAGATAGGCCTTTTGTAATATTAAACATGGAAGTTCAAAAAATGTCCATGCCCGTAAATGATTATAATCTACTGTTGTAGCTAAACTACAGATAGGCTGTAAAAGGTATAGTGAAATCTTGACTTTTTATTACTTTTTAATAGTACAATAATGGATACTGTCTACAATGGATGTACTATAGAGTAAAATGTGGAATGTCCAATGCAACGTGAATAACAAAACCAGGACCCCATTATTAAAAGGCAAACTAACGATGTTGCTGGATGTTTTTAAATCAAAAATGTCAAAATACTATTAAGGCAGTTGCTGAAATCTTTCAACCAAACCCAGGTAACTTGAAGACTAACGAAGTTAATTTAGATTGGTGGTGTAAAGTTAATGGTTACCAAATTATTAGTCAAGTGGAGTGGAACTAGTGTCAGCCGATGCGCAGATTTCTAGAAAGAAGTCAAGTAGCTACATATGAATTCATTAATGGAATGAAGTTAAACTTATTTCCCCCCTTTCCATCGGCCTATAATATTTCTCAATAATAATCATCTCGAGGTGCTCCATCCTTGATGGAAAATATTTGCAGTTACAGTGCACACAGTGTGAATAAATGATATCCTGTTGAGAAAGCAAGTTACCCTCTGAATGAAGGGAAACCGGAAAATTGAGAGGTAAATTGTAGATTGAATGAGTTACCGGACTACTGGATATTACACAGCTCTCAAAAGTAACACGAACATGGAGGAGGAATATGCAGCAGGTGTTTATCAGTCATGATGTAGGTGGTAGGAATGGATCTATGAAAATGGCACTAGCATCCCTTTCTGTTATATATTAACGTAATGATAGTGAGTGCGATCTCAGTGAGAGGAAGACTATATAGTTAAAGGAAGTTTTTTTTAAAAAGAGAAAAATGAATTGGGAGAGCGATAACGATAACATGAAAAATCCATCTCTCCTATTCCCATCCTTACAGGAGACTTCGATCTTTTTCACAAAAGGCTCAAAAAAACTTCCAGTTTCTTATAGGGCAGCCGCTTGAGTAACACTTTTTCAAACTACTTGAAAATCCTGCATTTTTGGAGATAAGTATTTTAAAATAGAATATCACAGCATTGAGTGTATGTAAAATGCTCGCACACTTACCTCACCGATGGCCAACGAAACACGGTGTAGGTGGCCATTGATGTGAAATCCATAATATTGTATTTCTGAAATAAGTTTTCGCCCGTCGTACAGTAAGGGTCCCTCAGTTGAGTTACACAGTCAGTCCTATCATCCGGGCAGCAGGTCCAACGCGTATGTCATAGTATACCTCAGAACCTCGGAAATGTGGTATTGTACCTTACACTGACCTTCGTATATGAAGACAGGAAACATCCTGAGAATACGTCCGATGTCCTACTTGTAGAGAGAGGAAAGTAGACTGTAACATTGTATTGATTTGGAAAAATCCTTTGAAGTTTAAAGATCAAAAGTAGACTCATAGCGTCTTTCGCAGCTTAGAATTATTAGGGTTATTTTTTATGCAATGTCTGACTTCGTGGAGGTAAGATTTCCGTTCAACCTTATTGAAAATTGCCTTCCTGCAAAATCCTATCGGGTGGGTGGTTTGTGGATTTTTTAATTTTTTTTTTATCCATTTACAATTATTTTCTGGGTAAATCTAAAGGTCTTAAATATCGGAGCCCTTCACGATATTTGAAATGAACAATTAATATGAACTCTACGAGTACTCGTAGTTGTTTTTATTTAAAAGACACACATTTTATAATATTACTAACTTGTAATTTAAATTGAGTTTATGTTTCCCACTATTCGCCTGAAAATCTTGAAACCGAAATTCCCAACCACAATTTCAATTCGTAACAATCTTACTGCGCCTTCCTGGTTTAATCAATTTATCTTGGTGAATTGCATTTCGAAAAAAACTTCAAGATTCCTGCAAACAAGGACAATGAAATGGAATATTATGGATGGGAATAGCCAAGTATGTAACTAACGATTAACCAGTTGTATACTTCTTGAATCTTGAGAATTAATCCGAAATAATGTACTTATTTGATGAGATGTCATAAAACAGTTGACAGGAGTAAGAATTCTTTTAAATTAGGCTGTCCTATGATGGTTGAACACATTCTAATTTCCTTCCGTTGTCCGTGCTGGGTCGATGGCCACCTCTAAATACTGTTTGTATTTCTTGTTCTGTGTTAAAATACAGATATAGGACACAATTTGTTCCTAGATAAATTACCATGTAGCTATAGCTATTTCTGATGGTCCAAAGGCTTCGTACAAACTTTACGGAACCCTCACGGTTGAATTTTATCATCATTAATCATTGTTTTTCAATTCCTGAAGAGTTCGGAAATGATCATAAGATCTGCACTGCCTACGGTACAGACGAGTGGGCGGAGACTGTGATCATACGGACCTAAGTTTTTAGAAGTCACTTCCAGTTGTAACATCTCCGTAAAACATAGTTTGATTTCAAAGACCTATATATTTTTTTATAATTCGTTTAACTAGACCGTTTCAAAGTGGTTCAGGCGTGTTGCAACTAAGACTATGTTGCAACTATTCCCAAGCCTAAGAATTGTTTAGTTTGTAAATTGCAATTCAGAGTAAATAAAAGCTTTCCGCTTGCCAATTTACTTGTAAAAAGTTATGCAGTTCCTTTATAAATAGATTCGCGGTAGAAAATGGATTTAAAAAGTAAAACTAATGAGTGATCAACTGAAATTAAGAAGTTTTGAATGTATTCAACTTTTCGTAATGTTTACAAAACTCATTCTCCCACTCAGATTTGTGTTTAATGGAGGCGGAAATTTGCGATTTTATATGTAAATTATGAGTGCTTAAAGTGCTCTATTTTGATGCAAATTGCTGTTTTGACCAGTTAAGCCTCCTTTTGTGATGAGTTGATGGGCTCTCAAATCCTTATCTGCCATACTAAACCCAGCGTGAAGGAATGTGAGAGATACATACATAGTGAGGGGGCTTAAGATTTCTTTGAAAACACTGAAAACAATGTAATTCAACTAACTCAGAAAACTCTCTGCGTCGGCTTATTTAAAAATCTAGAATGTAATTTGGCTGTAATTGTAGTCTAAAGTGGGCTCCTGAGTGTAAGGATTTGTATTCTTGTCAGTCGTCAATCTTCCTGGTTTTCGTTGCCTTAAGGTATAATAAAATAATTCACGTTTCCCAAAAAATTTGATATTAGAAGATTAACTTATTCCTAACTAATTAAAATATTTTAAAATCCCTATTTACTTATTCGCGTTTTTATTACTTTCCTACATCTCCCCAATATAAAAACTGTTTTACATCCAAGAACTAAAAAAACATCATAGACAAGATAAATTATATTCTTGCATATGAGACACCACGGTCTCAAATTATTGTATGTACCTGGAGAAAGTAACCGATTATTACCGCAAATCTCTGATCTTTGGAGCTCCGTGGGCTGCAACTGAACATACCGATCTTTTTGCCTGTAACATTTGATGTCCGCTATTAGTTCTTTGCCTTCCATGTCTATGGAAAATATCTACATAATCAGTTGGTTAGTTGTTGCTTTTTGTTATTACTTTACTGTACGTAGCTCAATTCAAAATGAATTGGTTGGTGTATTAGGCGACATAAATATAGGTTAGTTTAGTATTGTATTTAGTGTACCCGGAATAATGGTAAAGATGTTTCAGTTTTTTACAACTTGGATTTGTCGTAGGGAACAACAAGGAGAAAGTTGCAGCAGTATGATCTAATGGGTTAAGCTCAGTTTCCTCAGGAAAGTTGTAAGCTTGGCTTTGCTACGGTTTTACCGACATCCGCATTCCACTTCCACACATCGGTGTGTTAGCTAAATAACATTGACGCAGTTCGAGTAATCATTCTTCATTTATTGTGTATTTATAGTCAACGGATTTATGTAGGTTTTTTTCAAATCCCGTCACAGTCTTTCTGTGCTTTTCCTCACCGTCAGGCTGAACGAGACAAACTTCAAGAGTTTCTACATATCCTAGCAGAATCGATACAATCCTTTTGTGCTGTTCAGTTCATCCTTGTATTCAGAGTTAGGTTGATGTCCACAATGGAAGGCTTCTCCATATGATTGTTGGTATTTAAATGGTCGTATCAGCCATTTGGCCAATGCCACTACCCAAAAAATGTATTTTTGTGCCTTTCCATAAGCTATGAATCAGCTTATCCTCACCATTTGCCTGTAATTGGGCTTATTACTCCTGCTCATTCATGACTTGCGGTTGTTGCCAACGGTATTATTAAGAAAGATGGATTCGCGTATGACACTTAAGGGAAAATGCATAGTGTAGACTAGTGCCAAGGATAAATGCTGAAAATTACAAATTTTTCATTTTTCGTTGAATTTTTGTTGGCGGAATAAAGTGAATTCGAGATATTATACGAAGGGTTCGTGAAACGTTTGCACTAGTTCCAAAAGTGATACAATTGGAGACACACATATACACGACAGTATACGGCCCGAAAACCGGATACCCGATAGCCGAAACCAAGCCAACTATCCGGGTTTTCCATTCTCACAGTTATATGAAATCAAGTCAATCATCCGAAGTACTACTACCTCATGCATGTATGTTTCCCACCACCGCCACCACCTGCCACGAGCTCCGAAACCTCAAATTCCTGATTCGAGGTAGGAATGTAGTTTCCACTTTCTATTTATTTCGCATTATGCTTTGAATCTTCCTACCACAACTAGTAGCGTACCAATAACCCACTGGAATATATAACTGTACATTTGGAATCCCAGACGACATCCCAAAATTAAACTTGGAAAGAAGATCCCACCACTCAGCCACTCATAACTCAACACTAAAACCTGTTTTGAAATGTAGACAGAATTTTATAATGAACATGGAGCACCGTTGTTACTGGAGCGAGATCAATGAACGCATGTAATTTGTTTATTACAACGGACGTCGTACATTCAATTCAATTTGAGCTTGTCATTAATCATTAATTCTTACCTGACTCCATCCAGCATCCTGTCGGCTGCAATAGAACCAAATATCCGGAAATTGTGAAAGGGACATAATAAAATCCTCATGTTGGCTTGGTTATCTGATTTCCTGTATCATGGCTTTTATAGGACGTACAGTATTACAAATGAAAATAACTTTTTGTGCTCGTTCTCGCCTAGACTACATGGAACTTTTTACACTATCAAGGTTAGTATCTTCTTTATTGACAAATTTAGTTTCGCAGAATGTCATCATAAGTAATAGATGCTGTTGCTGCTGTAACATTAAATAATAAATATCTTAGCCTAACAACGTTCCTCTTCTTACAACATTTCACGTCTGTTCCGAGTTCCCTTACAACTAGTTGAGTAGAGCAGGTAAACAAGTATAGATGTACGTACATTTAAATCTACGTAACTTGTTACATTTTCAATTCCCTAATCAACCTCTTATCTGCCGGAATATTATTACACGTGGACAATGTCATCATACCAGATACATTTACATTATCTCCTACATATCATTTATAGTGGTAAATAGATACTTATGATAGCTTTTCTTTTATTTACATCTATGTAAACGTATTATTATATATATATATATGTATATAATGTACTAGATCATTTTTTTATACAATCGATAGTTGAAAGTAGAAGTTTGTAAAGTAATCAGCTTATTAGATAAGTTTAGGAGTACATATGTACAATAGTAGATTCTAGAATAGTTATAATATATAGCTACGTTTAGCTAATGAGAGACACATCATGTACAACATATTGTTTCCTCTGAGTTGGCAAATGAAATGATATTTGTAGTGCTGCTGCTGGTTACACACCGGATCATTCTATCGTCATAAATAAAGTTGATTTGGATACTTTGGAAATCCGTTCATGCCTCTTCGTGTCTGGAGTCTGGAAATGAGCTTTAGTGAACCATTTTGGCTAAATGAAAAGTTCCTACAAACTTCCGGAAGCAGTTCTTCCTCGTTCTCTCTCACACAAGCGGCTATATTTTTATGCTCATCTATTATTATATACCTTAGGACCTTAGTATGAGCTGACATAATATGTAGAAGCATATATATATATATCAGGGAAAGTAGTCGTCTCGGTAGTCTAACAAAGTATTTAGCATGTAATATGTAATATCTTCACAGTAAGCTTCTTGTCTATATTAACAGTAGGCAGTATTAACAACATGAAACTGAGGAATACTTTCTCAGAAATACTTCTTTTCATCTTCGGTAAGTTTTTTGGCGTGATGCCTTCCAGGCCATGCCAATCTTGCCTTTCACATATATTCGATACCCGTGTAGGCCGAACTACCTCATTGATGTGGTATGAGCTTATACAGTACATCGTAGTATCTATGCGTAGTTAGGTATGTGATATGAGAGGGCTATGAGAATTTAGAGTGTACGTCTAGCGGCTAGCAATAAGTGCTGGTCTATTGAATATTGATTCCATCCATTCTGTCACACTTTCTTACTTTTTATGTTAGTGTATGGGAACACATTCCTTGACCGGCTCATTGAATGGCGACTATCTGATATTCGAACCACTTAAAATACTTTGTAGGAATGATAATAGTAATTCACGATGAAAGTAATTAACAACAGTCAACCGTAGTTAGCTTACTATTTTAAATTGGAATGTACATGATAAAGGAATACAATCAGTTATTTAGCACCTCAGATTCAGTCAGCGTATATATTAGTGATCCAGCTGTAGTAACATGGATTAACGAATAACAATAAAGAAATTAATTTTGCTGGAGGTTAGGGCTCGTAGCAAAATGCAAACTTACATTTATATTATCCATATCTAGGAGAGTTCCTACAAAATTTTGAGTCTTTAGATTTAAAGATAAGCTCACCTTGCTTATAAGATAATGGGATTTGAGTGTGAGCCAAGTAAACCTTAATTATTATTGTCATGCACATAAAGTTGGTCAACCCGTAATTGGAATCTTGACATTATCAACGTTGTGATGTTCCTACTACGTTTAATGTATGTTATACATATATTATTTAATGATTGAATTCCATCCTAAAACTTATTGAAGGATCAAGGAGTTGTTAAATTCGCCAGGCTACGTCTGCTGCTAAGTCAAAGCTGGCTGCAGGCAATAGGAAATTTGGATTGCACTTCACATTCGAAACAATCGTTTATATCAGTAAATGGACACGCTTTGATGTTACAGGGAATTGAAAATGAATTACTGCATGGATTTCGATGAAAGAACAAATTAATTTTCGAATTCTCAAATTGTACATTCATTTTATTACCATCGAATAATTTTAAGTTTTAAAAGCAGAATGCATGTAGATATATGTTTAATGCATTTTGGATAATACTAACCGAAAAATAACGATCTGAGAAAAACAATTTATCAAGGGAAACCATAATTATCTACCATGATGTCATTTAGTAACATTTAGTATGAGAAAGAGATTGTTTGAAACTGTAAAACCTCTTACGGAAGTCTACGCTCATACGCTCAACTCATCGTCTTTCATGCTGATCTCCTAAGTTCTGATGAAAATTGATTAGGATGTACTTACTTTGTTCGACGTAATTCAAGCAAAATCTTGAGTCGCAAAACCTCGTTTTATCAAAAACTTCCCACGTAGCAAAAACAACTTTCGATCCAGTAGAATTTAATTTCAATAGTTTATGACATTATTGTCTGTTAAACGGAATTACTAACAATGTTTTTTTTGTTGGCTTTCCTTTGCCTAATCTCAAGTGTTTTGGATTTAATGGAGGTCATGAAATAATCATTTTGGTAAAAGAGGTTGTCAGATTCCGTTTCACATTCATTATAGACAGTCTTCCAGGTGAAAAGACAGACCCCCTCCCATGGTGTTGTATCAGTTTGTTCCGTATCCTTTCGGTTAGATTATTAATTAATGAAAAGTCAAACCACATCACAAACAACTTATACTGCGATGGAGTAGAGCAAAATAATTCATGCAAGTATGGTGTCTATTTCCTGAGTATAGTTACCGTATTTCAAACTCAAACACCCCCCTCGGAATAAACGCCCCTCGTGTCAACCGCTCGTTCCAATGATCGCCCACGGCATAAACGCTGCCCCACTTTGACTATCCGAAATTATATTATTTTCCGACGAATTTATGAATTTATAAATATTACACTTTTAAAACTGTAAACTAAATATCTTACATAAGGAAATCAAATCATTAAATTGTGTAAATTGCGATCGAAATTACACCATAAGTGTAATAAAAATGCATTTTGAAAATTATTATGATGATTCCATACAAGCCCACCCCATTCGTATAAACGTTTCTTCAAAACAATGGCTTGAAACAGTAAACGCCTGAGCCGCTTAAATCGAGGAAGCAGTACATACACATAAGAAATACTACGGTACGGAAACAAAAGTTTGATGTTTGTCCAGTTTGATTTTAACTCCCGTAATTCCTGCATAACTAACTGCAGTGTTAATCGTACATGCTTTGTTTCAGAGCATTCACTTAATATTATAAATATAGTGTATTCTGTAAAATTATATAGATTTTGAAAACTCTGTGCACACTCCAATGGATTGGAGGGCCTCGTTTTAAACCTCGCTTCTGGCCATCAATTGTAATGATTTTCGAATAATCTAACCTTGATTTAAACAAAAATACGACATTAAATTACTCCCTTCAAATACTGCTTTATTTAACCTGATTTTTTACTGAAGTGTCAATGAAAATGTTGATGGGGACTTTCTTGAATATTTGTTTATCCCAGCGAGATATTACATATTTAAAAAAACTTCTATACTCTGGGCTGTATTAAATAAATTTAAAAGAACTGGAATGGAATGTAATTTAGACGACTTTCTACTGCTTTTTTTGCTCGAATACCGAGGTTAGTTTAGAATGATGAGTTAATCGACTTGATTTTATTTAAGCGTGCTGACTTTTTAATTTTTGTTTCGCCGTTCAGTTCCATTTATGCAAATATTGGCAACATCGGTTATGCAGTGAATATTAAAAGTGGACGTTCGGTTTAAAAATGAACCAAGCACACAGGACAAGACGACATAAGCTTTATGAAATTTGGAAGAGGCGAGGTAAAGAATTATATCCCATAATAAACATAAGACGATTAAATTCAAAGAGCGGAAGAGCTCACTTCGGCTCTGATGAGTGAGTTTGAGTTAAGTATCCTCTTCCTCGCTTCATCAAGTATTTCCCTCAAGGTTGTTCTTTAATGTAATATAAGATTTCATCCTCTGCGTTCTCAGAACATGTTACATATCTACTACGATATACAAGGTACACTTCTTTCTACAGCATATATATCCTATCAAATCGTAATTTGTGTATTAGGTTAAACAGAGTTTTGCACGTGTCAGGCCTGACTTCATAAAGCTGATGGGTATAGTCTAATTCGTATATGAAAAACAAATGTGTTTCAAACGGGAGAAGTCGATTAATTTCTTGTCGGTGAAACAACACGCGGTTTATCGACATTCCCCTGAGAAAGCGGGACTTCCTTAAACAACAGATGAATAAGGAGGAGGAACAAGTCAACCGAATCATTTAATTTTCTCCGCGAAATGTGCACATTTAGCTTAGGAGTAGACATGCATGAATTATTTAGCCCAACTCGCATCTTAGTTGTCCGGAGTCATTCATGTATAAAGTAGAGTGAATGTGAAGTTCTTTTGAAAACTCCTTATTGCAGAAACTCTTCCTTTGACTTTATTGAAATCACTGAAATTTCTTACTCTTTCGCATTACTGACAGATATTAACAGACAGATGTTTTCTCTCTGATGTTCTTGAACCATTGGATCCCTTGATAACTTTTAATCAAAAGGCGCCTATTTATGGGAATGAATGACTACATCTACTACTCCTACTATCTTATATCGCAATGTACAAGAAGATTGAAAACGGTTGCAAAATTATTTCGCACTGTAGCGGAATTCCTATCCTCAAACTCCTTTCTCCATAAGTAGGTAGTACAAGACTTGTTCATATGTATGTATATGTAGAAGTGAAAAGAGAAAGCAGTACCTTCAGCAGTTAACGCTGTCAAGTAATTTTGGGGATATTTCAAAAAGGAAACCTAGGAACTGGTTTATTCACCAGAAAAACTTTTCAAGAGAATGGGGTAGTGGTTGTCCAAGGAGAAAGTATACCTAATTTTTCATAGTCAGCTTTTGATTGTGAAAATTGGACTTGAAATGACACCCTTTTTGTGTGTTACTTCGATCGAGCAAAATCAAATTAGCTGAGAAGTTGCAACAAATGTACTAGAGCTCACTGACTCATTTATCATTAGTAAATTAGCGGATTGTAACTTGAAAATGGCCCATTCCAACTTCTAATACTTATCTTTTGTCCTATGCCTTCGACTCTGACATGGACGTTTCAGTTTTGGAATGTGATTTTGTGATACGCCTACAATGTTAAAGTACGGATTGAACACGTAAAACTTTGCAGACAATACTCGGTCCTCCTCAAATATTCTATTATTATTATTATTATTATTATTATTATTATTATTATTATTATTATTATTGTTATTAGTACATAATTTGTTCGACTACGACCCATATGAGTGTTTTAGTCTCGTTGTACAGTAAAATTGAAATTACAGATAAATCTTACAAGCAGCTTTTGTTATTTAGTAAAGTAAGTAAAAATGTAACCTTATGAAAGAGCACAACTCTTAAAACAACCAGTAAGTCCGAATCACTCAAAACGATTTTGATCCGGTATGAATGAGTATTTTGACAATTTTGGCAGCAATAGACTATGAACATTGTCGTCACAAAATGTGATAGCTTTAGTTATTGGTATGTATGTATGTAATAATTATACGGTTGTTTTGCAGAAACAGTATTTCTATATCAATTAAAAAATAAACTTAACTCTTTCTTATCACAAATAGATGTTAAGGATCGAGTTACTCATAAATTAGGTGAGACGGAGATACTGCATTTTGTGAGGAAATACGGTATTTGAAACATATTACATTACTTTCCCAAGTGAAGAAGTTTCTTGAAGGATTTTCTGAAGTCCATATTAAATATCGTATAGATAATGGGATTTAAGCTGGAATTGATGTAACCTAACCAGGTGATGAAATTGACCACCTTGTCACTTGGCTCAGAGCAGCTGGGACAAAATGGGATGATGACATACTGTAAGAAACATACATTACAAACAAAACCAAATTTATGTTTCGCTACAACAATTGATTAGTGTGCCTTGACAGCATATTACACATGACTGAACGTTGGACATAATGAATTACGAACCATTAAGAAGAATGGGAGCCAACAGACGACAAATACACCCATAATGATCCCTAGCGTTCTGGCAGCTTTCCTCTCTTTCGACAGTGAGATTCGTTGTTTTTCTTCCACAAACTGACTAACCTGCTGAGAAGGTTGTCTAGATGATTTCTTACTCGCACGACTTGAATGAGTTTTGGAGTGACCATCACCTCGAACGGAATGATTATGATGTCTTTGATGAAGAGGAATCTCAGCATCTGTCACGGACTCCTCACTAACATTTGCAGGACTCAGTTTTGAAGCTTCGAGTTCACCCACATTCAACTGGCTCTGAAGTTGACCTTTGAACATTCCTTCCGTCGTGGTGTTATTTTTGTCCATTTCCTTTTCCGCTACAATACCCCCACCTCCAGTGGCCTTTCCTTTCCCCTGCTTTTTCGACCGCCGATCCTTCCTGTTTTTCTTTTGCTGATTTACGCTCTCGTTACTTTTCTCGAGGCAGTGATCCCCTGAGCCATCATTTCCATTATTTTCTATGGAACTGATTGAGCTCCTTTCACCAGCACCTTGATCTCCATTCCGTCGAGTCCCTCCATCATTTTTCTGACGGGCCATTGCTGAGAGTCTGGAAGCCCTTGCTCTTTGTCTTAGTCGTCTTCTTGTAGCAATAAATATTCGAATGTATACCGCTGTCATTAGAATCAATGGGATGAAAAATGATCCCAATGCTGAGTAAATGACATAGCCAGGCTGGCGAGTAAGTTGGCAAGGAGTGTGCTCATTAAAATCATTCGGCCAGTCGTTCCACCCAAGCATTGGAGGAGAGCTTATCAGAAATGACATTATCCAAACCAATGCTATAGTCAATAAGACTCTGTGAAGGGTTCTTTTTCTTGCGTAATTTACGGGATCGGTTATGGCTCGGTATCGGTCGATCGCAATGGCACACAGGTGAAGGATGCTAGCTGAAATTTCCCGCAAATTGTTAATCCTTTTTAAGTGTTATCTTTCCTATTTAAATATGATATCCAACAGCATTAATGTGCTTAATGAATTAACAAAAAATTAAGGCACGACGCTAAATGGGTCTACATGAAAGAAAATTGATTTGATTGCACAGTTGCGATGGACGTATCTAGTGTACAGAATTAATCAAGAGTAGAAAATCAACAGGTTCTTACCGGTGCAGCAAAGAACATCAGACGTTACCCAAAACTCACAAATAATTTTCCCCAGCACCCATCGACCCAGTATGGTGTAGGCGACGTTTAAGGGAAGCACAAGTACTGCCACTGTCAAATCAGCCACAGCCAAAGAGACGATGAAGAAATTTGGAGCGGACCTGAGGGGACGATAAGTGAACACTGACAAGATGACCAAGATGTTTCCAACAACGGTCAAGACGATGATCAACGACAGGGTAACTGCAGTAACCGCAGCTTCCCACTCCGGTATGGCCAACCAGACGCCCAAGCTGCTTAAGTATTTTTCCGTATTCATAGTTTCATTGACCACAACTGAGATATCCGATACATTGGTGAAATTACTCATTCCAAAATCTGGCTCAAAAAACGGGGGCTGATCCCCGTCCTTTCTCCCTAAAGACGAATCCATCCCGTCCTCCTCGTGCATTGAAGCTTCGGAGTAACTGAATGTACGTCGAACGCAGCAATCAAATCGGATAGTTTTTTTAATACAGAAGCACACACCAATTTAACCCCCTATTACTATTAATCTGATCTTAAGGGTCTTCGCGTGCGTTTGAGTAGTTTTCGTCTGTACAGTAAACATGCAGGACTAAAGCAGACCAAGGTCTAAAATTCTGAATGAGACACTAACGTGTCTGAGGTAACGGTTGCTCCGAAATCTAAGACAAGACAATGGGTTCTGCAATGAAAATAAAGTTTAATGGTGCCTTCGATAATTTAAGAAATCCAATGTTTTCGTCGTGGGTCGTGAGAATAACCAATCGATTTGTTGTCCCTTTGTTTCTGTATGTTTTATTCCAACTGCCTCTACGGAAACGCCAAGCAGCAAATATATAGAATTTGTTGGTGATACAAGAAGGCCTAGGCAGATAGAAGTTATGTACTTTTGGTCTGAAGACTTGGTTAAAATAATGATATAGTGTTATTAAAAGCGTGTAAACAAATTGGATTTAGGGTAGCCCCCGTTGATTCGTCGTAGTTCATTATTTCCTTACAATGAAAAGTTGAAAGGAGAACTTTGCCAACTGACTTTCTAGAGTTCTCCGGTTCCTTCCATCCCATCATCCTCCCATTCTTGAACACTTTTCTATCTGGAAACTGAGAAACTTGAGGGAAAACTGTGTGGTGAAAGGAGCACAAAGAGAGAGAAGAGAGATGCTTGGAGATGCTAAGAATAGGATGGTTGGCCCTTATTCTTGCACCGTTGGCTCTCCATAGACTTTTTCAAACCACCACTGCCTCCCTTCAACACTTTGTCAGAGGATGATGGTACCAACAACAGAATCACTCCCTTCACTTTTTATCATCTTTTACTCAAACCACTTTACACTTTATCGTTCATTTGACCTCATCCCATGAGAATAGTCTTCTTCATGTCCTACCTTCCTATAAATGTTTACTTCATGAACTGGAGTGCAGAAAATCTAAATTAAACAAGAATTTTATCCTTCCCGTGTAATTTTTTAAACCTTCTGTTCTCACTCTTCGGCTTCTTCAAATACAATCGAGTTAACACTAAGGGCCACGCTGATTAAGTTTTCCACTTATGTGCAAAGTACTTTCTCCATACGGATGAGTAAATTCAATTTTCACACCTCGTGCAGTCCCACATTCCTTCCAGGTCTCAAGTTTCTCAATACCAGGGGCACTGACTTCCTCACTGTTGAGCTTTCAAGTTTGAGTTACAAGGTTCTTTTAATAAGGGAGCCCCGTGAGTTTTTTTTAAAATCTACACCGATGAATCTGTGGAAAATGTTTTTGGTCTACTTGACATCATTCTCCGGATTACTTTTTAGTATATTTAAACTTTTTCTTCCCTCATCTTTGAATATTCTTCTTCCTTTTTTACTTTCACCTTAAATTCATAGCGACGAAAAACCTTGTTATTCTCTCTTCAATCAAGTGTGTAGGTAGCCGACCAGTCGGCAATATAATAGCCGGAAGTGATGAGTATTTATTCCTCAGTTTAGTCAGACATCAACATATGGAAAAGAATCATGATTTGTCTTGGTACGCAATGGAAAAGTACCATACCAACGGACAAGTAACTAGTAAATGGAGACAGAGAAGTCAGGACGAATCTATTCCCAAGGTTCAGGATCATCATGGTTTTTTTTTGTTTATTCAGTGGACATGTCTTCTATTCCACTTCCGGGCATTTATTTGGTCTGGACAACATTGGTCTGTTTTTCTTTACATTACATAGCTATAGATCTAGGGAATGAGATTGCTCTTGAATGACGGGCTGAATATAGCCAAGGAATTAATATCCGCCACACAAAGGAAGAAAATAGTAGAAGCGGTTTAGAAGCCTTCCTTCCTTCCAAACCAGCCAGTATCAGCACGCCAGCCTCTCAACTTCTGTTACGATTTACGATTCCGAAGTTGTATGTACTTATCTGTAGTTTTAAACGTGGTTGTAGGATGTCTTCCTTGTGGAGTGCTTAGCTTTAGAAGGCCGGGTCACAATCTGATGAGAACATTCATTTACAGATGACTGTATTACGCCTCTTGGACAACTGTACTTTCGTATTAATATACAAACACACAGGCTTTTGTTCAAGTTCCGTGGAGAAGAATGCATTTTTTTCTCGTATTCCTCTCTCTCTCCAATCGTTCTGCCATAGACGAGATAGTCAGAGGACTTCCAGGCTGCCAGACTTCACTGCGAACAGGCCCTGCAAATTCTACAGGAGAAAGAAAAATTAAGTTATTGATTTGATTTCTTGGAGTTCTTTGATATTTCTACTGCCTCTTCTGCCTCCTCTCTCTCTTTCTCTCTCTTCCTCGTATCTAGTCGACCGTATCAAAAGTTCAGGAGTGAAATCGAGAGAGAATGATGGAGTTGTTCTGTAAGCTCCAGACATGACTCTCTGACTCTCACCATCACACCACAAACTAACATCACAGACTCCCTGTGCCCTTTCATCATCATCAGAATGATCATCATCTCAGAGAGAAAGCTTCCTATTTGTTTTTTTTTTCAATTCCATCTATTTTTATCATTCTTTTTCTTTATCATATGCTGTCCATGTTAACTTTCACTGTCCTTCTAATGAAATGGAACCGGTCACATTCTCAACCGTTTTACCAATAAGCCAGGAGAACGAGTTTTCTATTCTAGGTTGATAGATTTAGGTCGAATTGTGACGTGCCACACGAGATGGATAAGACTAACTTTCCGAATCAATGACTAAGGGCTGAATTAAATCAGAGAGGATCAGCAACAGTTTTGAATTGTTTCACACGTATCCTCTTATATAAATATTTCAAACATGCAACTTGTGGAAAAAAAGACTTAAGAATAGAAAACTGCTGAAAAATGTGGGGAACTAGTGTGATCACAAGTTTTTAATGCCAAGCAGAGCTGAGGCTGGTCGACTTTGTACTGCTTCTGGTAAACCAGCTTAAAAGGTCGGATGTAAGATGCTATGCTTATAGCTTTATGTGTTTTTTACGCACTTCTTCCCTCCATGATGTTTCAACAGTATATGTCTACTGCACTGCAGGATCCTTTTGCCGTCTACAAGAAAACTAAGAAGAAGACCTAAGTAAGTGGCTTTGGTTTCTAGGAATCGCAAATTCAATTTGGAATCTAATGCTATAAAAGAAAGATAATTGAATAGGACATATATAGCAGGACTTTGAAATCAAAAAGCTTGAGGTATATTATAAGAAGATGGAGTAGAGAATATGATCGGGTAAAAGAGCTCAGGAAAAGAAATATGGTCTTGAATGGAGACAGACGCTGTTTTTCTTTCTGATTTGATACTTAAGTAGCCCCACTTATAGAGCGCACGGGGGAAAGTAACTGATGATAGGAGAATAGGATGATATCCTTTTTTTAAATGGGTTTGAAAAGGTGAAAGTTGAAGAAAGTATGTTTGGATATTGAGACCTGAGTAAATGATAAGTGATGAAGAAATCAATTTAGTGTAGAAAGATTTATTCTACACCTGTTGCCCACAAAACCTTTATCTCTCCTTTCCCCAAAAGACCATGCACCCGAGCCACACCAGCATGGCCGTTCCATATGCATGGCTCATACCTCAGGAACTAACCAACCCATCCTTCCTGCACTACAACCAGCACCAACCAACCAAGTATGTAATACACTTTCTCTTTACGTTCTCTTTCAGTCTGTCTAACAGCTTCTAGCAGTAATCCTACCCCCACACAAGTGTACCACCAAAGGGAACAAGCATATCCACTTCCTCCGCAGTTACTTCATAGGAATATGTATTTATGATATGATGGCTGGTAGGCTATGTATGTAGACTATATGTACATTCACATGCACGAATGCACCGAAAATTCTTTGAAGAAGCCGATTTCGACGAAGTTTTATCATTTCCACACTTTCCACTTCAAATACCACATATAATGTTCCGAATTTTTGAATACCTCATAATAAATATCATATCCTTCTACCTATTCCCTTGCACCTCAGTAAACCTTTCCCAATCACAAGACTAGCAGAAGTAGTGCAAATTGGGTTAACCCAGTTCTAAATTCAATCCTACAGACCACAAGTGCCAATTCCAGGGTTCAAAATGTTGAAAACCATTTTCATCGCCAGGCATCCACCAAGGCAGATTCAAAATTCTAGCTAATACCCTTTCAGCCTTGAAAGCTTTGATAAAAAATGGATAATCCACTTCAGTGCTAATGCTTTGGAAATTAGATCAAAATGATGTCAGCATAAAATCCAAGCAGAGCATATGGTCGAGATGATTTAATCAAAATATTTTATACTTCTACCTACACTTAACAACCCTTTGACTCTCTTCATAAGGGACACGAGGCCACCAGTGAAAGTTTAACACAAGCGTCAACCTAAAACATAAAATAAGGGAGCAACTGAGCGGATGTTGAATATAAATAATTCTTCAAGCTGTAGAAAGAAGTATTCAAAATTTAAGTTACGTAGAAGAGTTAGGAGGAGGATAACCGAGACTTCCAACCTGCTATCGTAACTTCAAAAGTAGCTTATTCCTTACCAATCACGGCGCATCTACAAGTTCACAAGGTAAATCTTCGTCAAAAAGACGCTAGACGCTTCTAGACTAATTTACGTCTCATTAGTCTTCTGTTGTATGTACACCCCCATAGTTTAAATCTCTTAAACTCTCTACATCTTTCTGGTAGCTGTATTCCCTATTCCATCATCCCTTTACCTGTCATCTCTCCACGGATGGAAGGAGAAAGAGGTGTTAGAAAACTGCATGAAACGATCTCCGATACCAGACCACTCACTCATCGTTGCAATATTAAACAGTAAACAAGTAATAACACTTTTAGATTGTAGGCCCTAGAACTTCTATACTATGGAAATGAGGTGCCCTCCTGCTTGACTTATACGTACACGTCTAGTGCATACATACAGCCCTCATTATAGTGAAAGCTCTCTCTCTCTCTCTCTCTCTCTCTCTCTCTCTCATCAAAATACACTATGTAGTAATAAGAGGATAAAATGTGAGTAGAATTTCAAATGATCAGGTGCGACAGAAAACTCCTAAAACTCCTAAAGAATTTAGAGGCCGATGTTACTCAACGGTAGTGATGATGGCTGTGTGATAGAAAAGGGATAGAAATAAAATAGATACTCTGGGTTCTAGCCCTTACTACTCTTCGAATCTATTCTAATATGTTTCCAGAGTCCGGAAACGTTGTCACCAGTTTGGACTTTCATCTCTATGGAGTTGTCACTTCATTTATACATTATTTGAGCCCTCATAGAGAAGGGAGTAGGAAGTCCACTCAACTGGACTAGGAGTAAATACAGAGAAAATGATAATATCCAACTTCTTTGATCTTTTACTTTCACATAGTTCAAGTATTATTTGTATGATATACCCGTACGGAATAATCCATGTTCCTTCCGCAGTATGATACTGTTTACGGAGGGATCAACACTCAATGAACCAGACCCAATCCAGTACAGGTTGGCAAATATCTGCTGCTGCTCCATGAGTTTGTGAAACCAATCTATTGATGAAGCAAGTAAATCACTGATTCCCTATGAGTGGGTTGAAATGCCGACCTCTTCCATCATGATAATGGCAAGTGACAACACCGCAAGTTCATGTGACTATAATCATCAAGATTTTCGTATTTGTATGGTACCCCTCCGTACGGACTTTATATTAGACCCAAGGCGTAGGAAATAATTGAGATCTGGAATTGATGAATGGGAAATAGTTCGAAACTGAGATGAGGTTTCGCCATACACTTGGTTAAAAGAGTGACAAAAGATTACGGTGTTTTAGCCAGTCATTTGGAAAGACGATACTTGCTGTCGTCTGTAATTTTCCTTCTGATTACATGTCCCACCTCTATGTAATAGCAATTAAATCGGCGGAATGATTCATTGGAATTGTAATTACAATGTGTAGGAGTTTACCGAGAAAGAAGCGGATTTCCATCCAGAATTATTACAGAACATTGAGCACAGTTGAATGCAATAAAGCTCCGGAACCTTTTCAAGCGTGCTTTCGCCTCAACTACCATAATATAATCATGTTTTATAGGACATCGCACAAACAAGAGATGTATGTGAACCCAACTGTAACTATAGCTCAATAAATGTAGCAAGACATTTGTTAAAGCTGCAAACTATTTAAGCAACCAGGTAAATATGTGTTACCTACACCGGGGGCTGTAATTATCATTTGCGCTTGAAAGAATTAGGATCCTCCTTGTTTATACGGTTTAAGACACTAAAATATACTAAAACAAGCCGATTATGTATATAGATACGTGGACACCTAAGGGCTTAGTTCACATTGTGCCCTCTTTTTACCCATATTGCCGATGTAAAAAGAATTAAGGTAATGGGAATAGATGGAATAAAGCATGATGGATGTTAGAAACTATGAGACTGTAGGGTAAGTCAGACTTGTTTGCTGCTTTTTACTGAGTTTCTTTAAAAGCCTTCATACTTTTCCAGGAAATTATCAACATCCATGGACACGTTCAGCTAATCTGCGCTACAAGCCGAGGGGTAAGGGCTGTAATAAGAAAAGGCCATCATCATCAGAGGAAAAGTATTTGATAGAAAGAGTGAAAACAGTTTCGCTTTCCCATATCCTGAGACCTGTAATGTCGTAATTGTTTTTCAGCCCTGCCGGTTCTCGGCCAAGATTCAATTCACTGAGAACAAGAAGTAAGCAGGTAAGTTCAGAAAATGAGTTAAGCAATCGAATTTCGAATGTCAGAATCAAATCAGTGGCATGGAGCTGTACCCCCCAGTCATTAGAGATGTGTAAGAAACTGTTGGATATATTCGTTCATCTAGTTCGCCCTGTTCTTGAAAATTCAAGTTAAAATTAGTTTTTGATCATGAAACTTTGTTTCCGAACAAGTGTCAAATCCAGTGCTATGAATTATAATGTGATGAGATAACAAGTATCACGTAACCAAGTCTTTAAGCACGAATTTCAAAATATCTGTAAGTTGCCCAAGTTAAGACCTTGATAACTTTGTCAGAAATTGCATGCCGGAGTTTTTAAAATATTATAATTAAAACGACCTTAGCCCATTACCACTCCACTTCAAATGCCGACTAGGTAATTACATTACAAAATGACGATGAAAAAGCAACTACCGTTTTTCTCGGCTTTGTAATCTCTTTGATATTTCTAAAAAGTTTGATTTTCATTTAATTAGTCAACTTTTTTTGAGAATACATTCTTGGCTGTAGAAAGACCAAATTCGCATTCACTACTCGTGCAAAAGCTCACGATGGAGGAAAGTAAATACCAAAGCCCTGATATCGAAGTTTATTTTAACAGTTAATAAATACTTCATTCCTTCTATTAGACATAGTTGAAAGGGTCCGCACATTATGAATTCATAAGTTAAAGAAATGATTTTGCAAGTTCATAAGGAAATATCACCCAGTAAAATTGTGATACAAATCAATCACATTGAACTAAAGTACTCGACATGTGTACGTATTTTGACTTCACTATTCCGTTCATATTCGTCACCATATATGTGATGACGCATTTGACTACCGTAAAAGAATCATAGTAATTTCTACTCTCAGTGAACTTGTGAGATAATGAGAGTTTCTAATTATCTTCAGTATCAGTACAACACAGATCGCATCATCTAAGGTAGTTTGATGACGAATATTTACTACTATCGTTTGCGTCACCAGTGACCTAAGGTTGCACAATAATTATGCATTCTTATTTTTTTTATTTTTTGAGATCCTAAAATATAGAACGCGGAAGGGAGCTTCCACGTCCTATAGAAAAGTGAATTAATCTTTTCGGCTATTAGATACCTTATTAAATTTCGTCGTGGGCTATAATTTATTTAAATTTTGTTGAGTATGATTCTGTCTGTGCTTAGATTTTTCTTTGTAAACAATCAATTTGACTCATTATTCTCTTCGATACTTGGAGCTACAAACTCCTCTCTTGTCTCAATTTTATTAAGTCGAATACACATTATCCAACCATTAACTTCATCCTAAGCAGTTCATAATTATTAAGTCACATAATGGCAATTAATCGTTGACACTCACACCCTGCAATCTTATATTATTATTTGTAACAACTAGGTAACTTTCTTTATTTTTTAATCGATATTTAATTTTTTTGAAGTAAAAGTTACTCTCTATGCAACAGTGGTAATAATGTGAACTTTAGAAGCTTCCCATGGTCCTTGATTTTGTCCTTGCTAGCATCGATTTCCAATTTATTAAAGATAATAAATGCACACCTGTCAGATAGAATGAAGTTTATAGAAATTACTTTCTCAACTCTGGAAGAATATTTATGAGGATTATGAAATCCTTGTTTTGTTGTTTTACAAGTTCGGTTTTCCCAGAGGCAAATAGGAGGACGCAGGAAAATGAATAATAAATCCAATCTACTTCAAAATTGCACCGACGGCCAAACAAGAAGCAGGCTACAGGAATTATTGGCAAGTTAAAATTTCCAAGGTGGCAAATAATTTATCAAGGGGGCCGTTTGTTTCGCTCTTGTACGTTCTGTGAAAGTAATGAATCACTTCTACCTGGTTGGAGGGTGCGGTAAGTAGAATAATACTAAATTTCCGGTCGCTCCATTGGACTTATTTAAAGGCTGACGAGAGAGAAACGTTTTAATTATTCAGTGAACGAATACCCACCACGAATACTCCTACATAACTAATCAGTCATGCTTCATTTATCCCGTACTTTAAGCTGCCAATGCCAAATCTTTGCGGTCTCAGTTTGCAGCTTGTTCGAGGGACAGATGAGGTTGAAAATAGTTTAAGCAAAAATAAGTGACCTCTGAACCGATGAAGTCTGTGGTTGTGCTTTTAGTAACAAAGCAGCTTGTACCTGGAGTGAGCTTGTTGGCTTTCATTAGATTTTAAAAACTCTGGTGAAACTAATTAAGAATGTATTCAGCCCAAAAGTTTACCTCCAAGTTAAAAAGGTTAGTTGTGAGGTAAATAGATTGACGGTTTCTTTGGCAAAAAGCCGTTTGGCAAAAGTTTCGGCAAAATTTTGAGTCCAGTTGGCAAAAAGGAAATATCCTAAAATATGAAGGAAAAGGTCATTGGTTCCAAATGGCAAAAAAAAGTCCTCGTTGGCAAACTGTAAAAATCATACAAAAACGCAAATTCATGTAAACTAGCTTTCCGGACCCGATCCTCGGGTCAGAATAAGGGTTCTTCCCCCCGTCCCCTGACCTCTCCCCCTTTA